>RJWM01019729.1:0-38469 GCA_004363535.1 Dasyprocta punctata | reverse complement strand
CAGGACTGGGCACAGCACCTCAGGACTGGGCACAGCACCCCAGGACTGAGGACAGCATCCCCACAGTCTAAGGACAGCACCCCAGGACCGAAGACAGAGCCCCAGGACCGAGGACAGCGCCCCAGGACTGAGGACAGCGCCCCAGGACTGAGCACAGCGCCCCAGGACTGGGCACAGCACCCCCACAGTCTGAGGATGGGGTCCCGCTGCCCCCGCTCCTGCAGCCTCCCATCATAAACTCCCAGCACCACCCTGACGAAGCTTCTGTCACGGGAGACGCCGAGCTGTTCGGACGCAGGATAGTGTGTGTGTGTTTGCACACTCACGCAGCAGCCGAACTAAAGACTCGACGCATCCAGGTGCTCGAGTCCGTCCTCCTCCGCTAGCTCTGCACCGCGTGTGCCGTCAGGCAGCCTGGGACCCCGGCCCGCACGCCCTCGGGACGCCCCGCCACCCACTTGGACGGTGCCGCGGCGGGGCGCATCCTGAAGAGGTCGCTGTAACCGCATCTTTATTGCTTGCTATCTTGCTAAGCCATAAAAGTGTTTCCTGGAACGTACGGAGTAAAGGTAATGAAAATGAGTCTTTTTTTTCTTTTTTTTTTTTTTTTCTTTTTGCCGCTAATCGAACTCATGACCTGGCGCCTGCCAGGCCCAGGCAGGCGCTGCGCCCCTGAGACGCATCCCCGTAAGGTGATGAAATGTTATCATGCTGTACAACTATCCGCACGTGCCTGCGGGTTCTGCATACCAGCATTTGACCAAACGTGGATCAGAAGTCCGGGAAACCTACGTTTGTGCCGAGCGCGGGCTTCCGTACCATTGTTCACGGAGCCGGCTCCGGGATCAGGGGGTGCGGTCGGTTCTGCGGAAACGCTGCGGGGTCCGCACCGGGGTCGGGGTCTGCTCAGAGCTTACGTCTGCGGAGCCCTGAAGCCACGCACTCCCCACACCAGGACCATCGCGTTCCACGGGCTTGATCCACAGGCGAGGCCGGGCAGGTCCAGTGCCAGGTCCGGAGGTCGGGGAGACCTGGGACCTACTGCAGCCTCCAGCGGGGTGGGGCGGGACGGGGAGGGGGTCCCTCAGCACCCGTGGTCCCGAGGCTGGGGCACCCGCTGTGCCGCCCTAGTCCAGTGACGGAGCCAGGGCCGCAGGGAGCCCACGCTGAAGGTGAGGCTGAGGCAGGAGACTCGCCCCGAAGTCCGTGAGGACCCAGGAAAGGTAGAGGGTGGGTGGCACCTTCCTCCCCAGGACAACCCGCAGTGTGATACTCGGGTTAGGGTTTGTGATATCTGGATTAGTCCTCTGTTTGGATTGGCACAGTTCTGGATATGGCCGAATGGATTTACTGAACAAGGAAGCCCCCATCTGAGTGTTGGTGGCACCAGTTAATAGGTTTGCATCCTGGATAGAACATAAAGGGACAGAGAGAAGGCGGCTGCTGCTGCTGGCCCTGCCGTGGACTGGTCCCCTCTGCCAGGCCACCCCGCCCTGCAGCCAGACAGCTGTGGGCTGGGAGCCAAAATGAGCCTGTCCTCCTTCACCTTGTGGTGGCCAGGTGTTTCATTTCAGCCACTAGCAAAGTGACTAAGACAGTCGCATGTGCACCCAGCTTCGTAACTGTGGTCATTTGAAACACCATGGCAGACAACTGAGGTCTTTTGATGAGGTCAATAAAATACCACAGTGGACTCAGCACAGTGGACCCAGCACTCCAAATATGGAGATGATAAAAAGTTTTTCTTTCATAAATGTAGATGTACAAGAAGACATCTGTTCATTATTGATGAAGTTTCAACATTTTCATGAACACAGTGCTCCCACAGAAGGCAGTGTTGTGGCAAGGCACGTTTGTAGAAGAGTGTGTAGAGGAATTGAGAGCTTTCTGTGAAGTCTTTGTAGAATTTAACTTCCCATATTGAAAATGATGTGATGACGAAGTACACAGCGTAGCAAGTACTACAAAATGATGCTTACGATACCAAATACTTAAGAAAAATCCTGCAAAAAAGTAACAAAATCTGACACGTGGAAAAGCGTATTGGAGGAAGGTGCTGTGGGCGGTTGCACAGAGTCGTCCCTGAGAGCTGCTCACCACTTACGCAATCTACGGGTAAATACGAGACGTAAATCTGCTTCAGCAGTCAAGCCCACCGTTTACTGGACTTTGCGGCCCTGAGGGATCTCATCTACAAGGGGGCAGGCAGGACCACGAGCGGTGCGCAGCTGCAGCGTCCCCGCCCCCTGGACACCCCCCCACCGGGGCACACGGGCCGGCTCCTGGTGTCCACCCATAGGTCTGGCATGCGCCCTCCATCAGTGTCACACAGAAGAGCTTCGCTGACCTGAAATCCCGCTTTCTCCGCCTTCACCCCACCCTCCCCCCAGTCCTGGCAACCAGTGATCTCTTCGAGATCCGCACGTTTCACTTTTCCAGCGCGCCGTCACTTCCATTTGTACTGAAGGACGTTTCGCCTAGCTTCCTTCCCTCCGTGATGAGCACCTAAGTGTCCTGCACGTCTCTTCACAGCTCCACGGCGCTCTTCTCTTCCTTGCTGAATAATATTCCCACGTCTGGACGAGGCTGTGGCACTGAGTGGAGATGAGGTGTCCTTGCGGGCTCATCAACTGACACCCCACTTTGCTGGGGGTGGCAATAATGTGCAGGGCGGGGAGAGAGTGGGGCAGGGAGCGTCCAGAAAACCTTCACACCTTCCTCTCAGTTTTTCTGTGAAAAATAAAGTCACGCTAAAAGGTGACATCTATCAAAAATGAGTAGGGAACCAGGACCTGGGGGATGACAACAGTAGAGGCAACATTGAAGTCACTGGGTACCAGAAAGGGACAAGAGAAGAGGGGGCTGACACAGTGTCCCAAGCCAGAGCCCCTGGCAATTTCCCATTGGTCAGAAGGCACAGCCTGTGGACTTAAAAATCCGATCAAACCCCGAGGAAGATGATTCCAGGAAACACAGGATAAAGACACCTCGTTCGGAAACTTCTGAAAACAAAGGTGGAAAACGATCTGGGAAGCGCTGGGGTGATGACCCCCTTCTCGGCTGTGTGAGGAAGTGACCGAAAAGGCAGAGGGTTCTCGGGGAGGTGGCGGCTGCGCGAGAGACAGCTGCCTCGGCCGCTGGGAGGGAACGGCCAGCCCGGGGTGCATGCGGGAAAATAGTGAGTGAAGATGCAGTCTAGACGACTTGGCGAATAAAGGCGATTAAAGGCAATTAAATAATCAAGGGGGTATGAAGTGATCGGAGAGAAGTGCAGTTTCAATATTTCTTTTAAAGAAGTAAACATAAACACAAAAAATCACAAGTAAGTTTTGTCTATATGAGGTAATATGTAGAACAGCCACTAAAAACGTTAGAGATGCAGTCTACAACATCATAGGTAAATCAAAGCAGAATCATTAAAAATATTCTGGAAAACACAGAAAGCAAAAAAAAAAAAAAAAGCAAAAATAAGAAGGACAATAAAATACCACAGGCAGCCCCTGAGAGACTTGACGATCCTCTGGCCCTACTGGATCTCAAGTTTGGATGAAAAAGAGAGACTTCACTTACTTGGGTGCGCGTTGGGATGGACCCCTCACTGTGGTGCTGAGTGCCCCCACGACAGTGAAAGTCGCTGGAAAAAGTCGCTGGATCCATCACTCCCACATCAGGCCAGCTGAGGACATCCCAGAGACACCATGGACACTTCAGACCACCAACAACCCACTAAAGGTCAAACTCCAATGCAGACCCTTAATTTCTGCTTGACTTACTTTCTTTGTTTTAGCGTCTGTACTGCTTCTGCTGCTCGCCATTCTCCCTTTGTTCACACCTGGTGGGCAGCTGCCACCCTTGATGAACGCGGAGTGGCGACAAATGAGAGCACTGGGAATCCTGAGCTGCGATTTGACCTTTGTGATCTGCTGGGACCCCGATGGAATAATCCTACCAGAGACCATGAAAATGGGTACACTCTCGGGGTTTACATGACCCAGTTCAGACCTTGGGGACATAGGGGATATGCCTGTGGCTCTAATGACTTAAGTGAGATTTCCAGGATGTTCAGTTGTATGCTGTCCCGCAGATACCGAAGACCCAAACTGTGGTAATCACGACGACTTCTATTGTTACTCTGGGGGTTGCGAATCAATAGTCCCTTGGAAACACACAGACACCTTCTTACAAATCCAAACATGACCAGAGATTGCTGGTTATGTTTGGACCCGGCACCTCCCTATTATGTAGGGATAGGGGCCAACATATCTGTGGGTAACAGTCCAACCCAGATAAAAAATCCCTCGCAGGTTGCAGATAACTCTTCCTGTTGGTGGGGACAAAAGCCCATCCTAACCCTCAGGAGTCTTCAAGGACAAGGTACCTGTGTTAAAACTAACACCTACAACCGAGAAGCTTCTCCCTATGCAAATGCCTGCACAGAGGTAACACAAATTGTGAACGGGTCGTATTCCCCCGGGTTACACCTGGAGGCCCCGCCTGGGGCTTGGTTCGCTTGTACTGATGGCATCACTCCCTGTTGTTTTATCGTCATGCTGTATCTGGTCCCCCTGAACTGTGCATATTCAGTCATACTTTTCCCCAGGTATATTACTACTCAGGAGAGGGAGGAAGACTACACCTGGAACCAGCTAGCTCAATAGAGTCCAGAGAGCCCCATCCTTACCCCAGCCCTTTTGGAAATCGGGCTGGCAGGTTCCACAGCGCTAGGGACGTCCGCCCTTATCCTAACAGACAAAAGTTACAAAGACCTTAGTCAACAGATAGATCAAGACCTGGCAACCTTGGAAAAGTCAATCAACAAGTTAAAAAAGTCCCTAGGATCATTAAAAGAAATGGTATTACAAAATAAAAGAGGTTTAGATTTACTCTTCCTTAAATAAGGAGGATTATGTTTAGCCTTGGGGGAAACTTGCTGTTTTTACACCAGTCACTCAGGAGTGATTAGGGAAAGCTTAAGTCAACTCAGAAAAAGGCTACAAGATAGAGAAGAACAACGGAAACAGGGACAGAGCTGGTGTGCGGGCTTATTCACCAGGCCCCCCGGCTAACTACCTTGCTGTCGGCCTTAACGGGACTGCTAGTGTTATTGCTCCTGGCCATTACAATAGGCCTGTGTGTTATAAATTGTGTCTTAAATCGAATCCAGAAGCAAATCCAATCTGTAAAGATGCTGGTTCTCAAAGCTCAGTACATTCCCCTACAAGATGAGGATAGCGAAGACGAGGAAACAATGATTTGATCCCCCCACCAAAGAAAAACCAGTGGGGAATGTGATAATTCACATAGGAAAATTCCATAAAGCTAACCTCCAGATCACCCCAGGGTGGGGAAAGTGATTGAGAGGAAGTACAGTGAGGTCCGTTTGCCCCTGAAAGGACACACGTATGTTAAAAACAATGTATTTGCTAAATCAAGGTTTTGTATTGTTCGCAGTCAGTTACAGATTGAACCCCTTGTTCTAGATTTAGCCAAGAGTAACAGGTGACTGTGCTAATCAGGATGTGGATTTTTGCCTTAAATTCTGCTTGCTGTAAGGGGTCTGCACGGTTCTGCCTTCTCTCTATATGGAGCAGGCAGTTCGGTCACCGGGCTCGGTAAATAAAGGCTCTTCTAAATTCACAGTTGGCTGTTTGGTTTCCTGTGCTGGTTTTGAACCCGCAACAGGTTGTAATGTAATGTATGGAAAAATGTCCTATGCAAATATGAGTGTCTATGTACTATTTATGATTGCGTGAAGGAACTATAACTATAGTTAAATCTAACATAAAATGCACCTGACCATGAAAACTAGCATAGATTCATGAAAGAAATCAGAGCAGATCCAGAGAACAATGAGACATCTGTGCTTAGGAATGGAAACTTTCAACGTACTGAAGACACTCAAGGTGAAAGAAGCCCTTCAGTGAAATTGCCTTCAAACTTCTGGCAAGGAAGTTCCACAATCAAAGATCATTTGACAGGATAATTTATCCTGAGCCAAATGTGAACAACCAGGGCCTACGAATGAGGACTCAGTTTACCCTAAAAAGCATGTTCTGGTGTGGAAGAAGCTACATGAACTCTCCAGTCACAGAAGAGAGGGAAGTCACAAATCAATGCATTTCCGGAAGACGAGTGGCCGAGGCGCTCCACCTGCCCGAGACCTCGGTGATGGACTTCACCAAACAGCCGCAGGCCTTTGAAGGAAGACTAGGCTTCCTCTGAGAATTCCAGTGACAAAGCCTTACATTTCCACTGCATTTAACACTTCAAAGTGTTTTAAAACTTTACAGCAACACTTAATTCCCAAGTACTAAAGAAAGCAAACGTTTCAAGACCAAAATAATATCATATTCAAGTGATAAAATGATAAAGCCAAGCAAAAAAATCAGAGGTTTAAAGTCAACAACAATGAAATTCAGAGAAGTCATTATTTATTTTCTTGACTTTGGGGAATATATTATTTTTAACTCTAAGAAGTGTTTTATATTTGGAAGGGTCCCTTTGAAACGCCACAGCTGAACAGGCCCAAGCACCGTGTGCATGGCTGGCAGCTGCGCAGCTGACCAGGATGGGACACGTGGCCGTCAGCGAGGGTTTCTTGGAAGCCACGCCGCGGTGAAGCAGCTGCGCTTTGTGCAGGCAGCAAAGCCTGGAGCGCGGGACCCCAGCGAGCCCACAGGGCCGCGGGCAAAGGGCGCTGCACAAGTTTCCTTTCCCACGTGGAATCTCGCCAAGAGGGTTCTCAGCGCCTTGGCTGGCCTGACAGAACAAGGCTGAGCCCCAGGTGGCAGAATTCCCCAGACAGCGGTCACCTGTCCTCCACCTGACAGCACTCAGACCCTGCAGGCTCCTGCTTGGTGGGAACCCAGCTCGGGGTCATCACCCTTCACAGCCTTAGTGGGTCTGAGCCTGATGTCACCACCAGGGCGGTGTCCCACGTCCCCGCTCTTTCCAGGCCGTGTCTTCCTTGACCTCCGCCCCCTTTGTTTGCCTGGGTGCAGCCCACGGGTGAACATGACTCCATGGATGGAGGGAGGAAAGGGTATAGGCCCTTGGCTTTGCATGTGGAGCGCCTGACAGCCCACCAAGGTCAGAAATAATGCATCTGCGCTGAGTGCGCACAGACGTTATCTTGGCATTATTCTAATCAGTGCAGTGTGCCGAGTACTCACTTAGCGTTGGGGTAGTATAAGACACTGACGGTAATCTAGGAGTTAGAGTACTTAGAAGAATGCACACGGGTTAAACGTGAGGGCTCCTCTCATTTACGTAACTGGTCGATCACCCTCAGACTTCGGTGTCCACAGGAGCGAGGCCCATGAGCAGGACAGCCACGCACAGCCGGTGGTCTTCACTGATTCCTTACTGAGCTCCTCTCCGCTGGCGGGGAGACGGCAGGGCCCGCCATGGATGTGAAAGGACCCTGCCCACGACGGGGGCTGGCTCACTTCATTTTTATAGAGAATCCAAGGTGCTTTCAGAAAAGGGTACTTTTAAAGTCAGTTTTGGAAAACAATGAAGTCCAAGGTCTGGCATGCCTGCAGCACAGGCGTGGTGGTTTAGAGTCAGGGGAGGGTCTTCTGTGGCCCGTGGACCCCTGCCCCACACCGCAGGCCACGCAGGGGCACAGCAGGGCTGCGGTCCCCACCGCCAGCCAGGATCCTGCCGTGGCTACGAGAACACAGGGACTTTCCTTCTCGTTCTGAAACGTTAAATGTTTGAAAGAAAAATTTCCAAACACTAAATACGTCTTTGGTGATTTGACTAAAAATCGGGAGTCAGTGGGATTCAAAATATACAACTGATTTCCACTAGGAGCAGATTATTAAAAATGCTGCTGCTTTTAATCAAAATAATTATAAAATAGACCTGTACATATGCTTTTTATACATGGAACCATTCAGACAGAGAGCATACTTGACCCAGTGGTGATTTGGGAGCCGCTAATCCCTGTCTTTCTAGGCTGGCAGGGGGAGGACAGAAACACAGACCTCGTGCCACGAGCTGACACGTCCCTGCGTCTCAGGGCCCTCGGCCGTGGCCTGTCTTCCCAGACGAAAAGCTTTAACTTAGTGTATTTGCTTTTAATTTCTGAAAATGGTTTATTTACTAGAATATCTTATTATTTTGGGTTCATTATATTCCATTATTTTCAAATGCAAAAATTATACAGAGTACCTAAAATAAGTGAGGCACACAGGTGCCAATCTCGAATCCCACCACTGTGGCCGACTGAGGCAGAGGATTGCCCGGTCCAGCCCAGCCTGGGCAACTTAGCCACTGCGTGCTGCCTCACGAAAACAAAATGAAATAACATAAAAGGAACTGGGGAGGCAGCGCAGTGCAAAGGCCCTGAGTTCAACCCACAGCACCATCAAAATTTTTCAGTGTCTAAAATAATGAGCAAATCTTTAAATAAATATGTTCATTTAAAAAGAAAAGCCAGCCATAAGCCATGATATTATTCCATTCATATGAAGCTTGAGGAAGCCAGCACGAATTCAGGGATAAGAAATCAAGTAAATGCTGGGCCTGGAAGAGGAACCCGGAAAGGTGACAACTTAGGGGGCACATTTTCTACATTTTATTCGAGGACTTGGGCCTCTGGGTTAAGACAGTCCTCCAAAATCATTGAACTGTACATTTACACAATATCTGGGTTTTTACTGTTTATACTTACACCACACCTTAGCAAAGAAACTTACAGCTTACTAAATCTTTCAGGAGCTCAGTGTTACCTTGAGACAAATCTGACAATGATTAAAGGAAATAAAAAGACAAAAGTAAAATATAGGATGACACCACTCATGAACACAAGCACACACATCTTCAGCCAAACGTAAACAAGTCAACCCCAGTGGTGCACGGAAAGCGTGCCGCGGGATGGTGAGGTGCAGCCAAAGCTGGGAAGGGAAGACTCATTCGGGATTCAACATCCATCCGTGCCATCCTCCAACCTAAAAGAAAAAGAAAGACACGACTGTCTCAACAAATGTGGGAAAACACTTAATAAAAGCCAACCCTCACCTGTGACCACAACTTGCAGACCACTGGGAATAAGAAGAAATTCCAGGCTGACAACGCAGTGTGAAAGTGTACAGCTGCCAACTTCTTTAAAGTTTGAAGAGAAGGATTTGTGTCCACTGCTGGGGCGAAGCAAAGTCACTTTTCTCCTGCACTTTGCCAAGATGGTAGTAGAGCTCTTGGGAAGGCAGACAGGATCCGTATATAAACATATCACAGAGAGACTCACACCCACACACAGTTTAGGGGAGAAATAAAACTATTACACATAACTTTATGATCCACAAGAAAATACACAAAACATTCCTAGCAGAATTTATAAGTGGATTTGGTAGGTTTACAAGATATATACTCAGGACACTAAAACCCATGTGTATTTATAAAATAGAAAATAACAACTTTTAGACAATAAAGTCTAAAAGTCATCATTTACAATGCCACCAAAGGACACACTAGTTAGGAAAAAATTTAGCAAAAGGTACTCAAGACTCTTGTACACTGAACATCACAAAATGTCACCCAGGGGCTTTAATGAGGATCTCAATAAAGTGGAAGACTCTCCATCCACGAAGGGCGAGCACCGTGCCCTGGATGGCCGAGGCGAGGGCTCCACCAGAGCTCCCAGCAGCCTGCTCATGCCTCTCCCGGTCTCCTGCGCACCCCAGCCCAGCTCTGCCCCTCACACCTGAGCACCACACTTGCTAGTGAAGGACAACAGGACAGCAGGACCCCACCAGGAGGGCTCGCGCTGGCCCTGAAGAGCAGTGGTCTGCGACACCGGGCCACAGGGTTAGGGCACTGCGGGGGACAGCAGACACACAGCACGAATGGCTAGCAGGTCACACGCTAGAAACAGCAGTGGTATACAAGGAGCGATCAAAAACTAGACACGTGGTTAAGATTTTAAAATTACAGTGAAAGACACATTGCCATCAACCCCCCGAATGTGTTCTCCCCACTTCAAGTGCTCTTCTCCCGTCATTCACGCCACTTTCTCAAGCAGCTCCGGAAGTCCTCTTTTGTGATCAAAAATTCAGTAAGTGTTGCTGGTTCAGTGACGTCCAACCGAAAGGCGAGTTCACAAAAACCTGATACTGTGTCTTCACCCACCTTGTTCAGGGGATCTGACACCATGAAACCTCCGGCTTGTCCCGAAGTCAAGAGGACCGTGAGATGTCAGCATTTCCAATGGGTTCGAAACTCTGAGGGAGCCACATGAAGACTCACAAAAGAGTTTGTTTTGTTTTCCCTTTTTTGTTTTCTTTTTTTGACAATCCAATAACATCATTTCTTCATAAGCATACTTTTGCTATATTTATCATTTGGGTTTCTTCTTTTGTATATTTGTTGGGTGTTTTAACCTCTTCTTCTATTGACAGATTCAGGAATTTATGGATTAGAATATTTCCCTGGATACCAGTTTTACCCACTTGAAAAAATGTATAGCTTTACACTCACCAGTGGTGGTGGCTCCAGTTTTTAAATGCAGGAAGTGAACTGTGTTTCACACTGGCTGTCTGGTGGGCGGGCACTGGCGACCCCGGGAGGTCAGGAACTCAGGAAGAGCGCCTGCCCCTCCACCGGTGTTGGAGCCCACAGGCCCGGCCAGGCTCTGCCTGGCTAATCCGCCAAGATACCAGTTGCTGTCTTGGCTGAGAGCCGGACTCCTCCCCAGCTCTGCCTGTACTTTCCTCACCTGTTTTTCTACTCACAGATCTATCTGCCGCCATGACCTGCTTTGCACCTGGAGAATCACCGCTTGCTACTTTGGACACAGCAGTGGACAGAGCCTGTGCCCTCCTCCGGTCTGGAGGCAGAACCCTGGCCCTGCAGAGGGAGCTCGGCACTGCGTTCCCGTGGATTCTCAGCCCAGGGCGGGAGCACAAGCAGACGGACATCTCCTTACTGCCTGGAAGCCATCAGGCTCTCCCAGTGCAGTTTTAAGAGGAGGAAGGAAACAAAAATAGTCTCCTCATGGCTTCACCTCATGAAACTTCTTGATTACAACTCAGATCACAGAAGAATTATCTTTCAGTGTTTATTTGTTTTATTATAGCTCAAGCTGTCACCGGGCAGGGTCCGAGGAGGTCTGCCCAGCAGTGATAAGGAATGGTGACTACTCTGCCCAAGGGCAGGTTGGAGGTTCGTTGACTCCCGTAACAGGAAAACAGGTCAGGCAGAGTCGCAGGGGCACTCGTCAAGCATAGTTTTCAGGGCAGACACTCAAAAGAACAGAGCAAAGGCCCTCAAGAGGGAGGGACACTGTTTTCTGTAGCTGGGAACATTTGCTTCTCTTGAAAGGATAGGAACCTTGGGACTTGGGACTCTGTAGGAAGTTCCATCTTGGTTTACAAGTGAGAAGATGATGAATGGCCTATCTCACAGAGAAAGGCAAGAACCCAACTTACTTTGTTTAAGATGGATGATCTACAGTGTTTTCTTAAAAGCCTTCTTTTATCTCTCTCAATCTGGTTGTTCATCTTCAGATCAGGTCCCTGCCCTTTGCCTTATAAACTAAGGGTCTTAGTTACTTTTCACCTATTGCCGACACAGAATACTTGATGCCCAAAATGAGGGAAGGAAAAGTTTATTTCTTACAGTTTCTCAGGAGTTTCAGTCCATACTCAGTTGACTCCAGGGCACTGTGGTGTGGTGGGGCTGCTGTTCGTGAAGGGGCTGCCATTCAAGGCGGCCGCAAGCAGCAAGGCACTGGGGAGAGAGCGGAGGGTGGAAATGCGGAAGCAAGCAAGAGGAAGACCCGCCTCCTTTACACTGTATATCAGCTCCACCCCTGGGCGGGCACTGCACTCACATCACCAATCCCAGTGCTAGACAACAAATGAATCACAAACACCAGACTCAGCCCCATCAAAAGTATATGAGGACTTGCGGGGAACATAGTATCACCCAATACATTCCACCCCTGGACCCCCAAGAACTCATGTACATCCTTAATATAAAAGACATTTAGTCCCTCTCCAGGAGTTGCCAAAGTCCTAACAGTTTCAGCACTGTTGAAAACTCCAAGTCCCAAATCTCCTCCAAGATCTATGGCAAACTCTTAACTGTAACCCCCTGTACAAATGAAAATGGAGTTAAGCACTTACAACATATAAAGGCACAAGGTAAACATTACCATTCCAAAACTTACAAATGGGAATACAAAGCATTGGAACCAAAGCAAGTCCAAAATCCAGCAGGGCAAACATTAAGTCCTGGAGTTCTCTGCTCAGCATCTGAAGCAATCTAGTTACAAGCTCCAGCAGACTTGAGTGATTCCACCCTTGTGGCACTTCAGGTGTCTGAACTTCCATAGCTTTCCTTGGCTTCACCCTTACATCTTTACATATTTCTCTCTGCAGGTGAGGTGGAAGCTGCCTTAGCCTTTTCTGTGCATTTTCCTTGCACCTAAAACCAGTGCCACATGGATGCTGCCAAGATCCGCTGCCAGCTGGAACTGGAGCCAGGCTTTCCTCTCTCAGCTGTAGGGGTTGACTGCCTGGATCACTGAGCTCTCTGAACCTGACTGTGAGGAACATCTCCTCTATGCCACCACCATTCTGGAATCTGGTGTGGCTGCCTCCACTCTGGGACCTGGTGTGGCCCTGACCCTTTGGAAACCACCTGTACCCTCTGTCACCACTCCAGAACATGGCACTCTGTCGCTTTTTCCTCAGAGCAAACTCTTTCACTTTTGAAGGCCTGAGGCTGCAAAGGGTGGAGGCCCACTGCTTCCCGATATGCCTCTAGGCCATCTTTTTTATTCCTTTGTTCCTTCTCAGCAATCAAGGTCTCAGCTTTACCTTTACAGTCCACAACTTCCTGGCCAAACTCATGTTTTAAATCACCATGCTGTGCCCTTTGCTTTTTATTCGCAGCATAAAAAGAACTCCCAACAAGGGCCAGACCACCATTTCAACATTTGGGTGCCTTGTAATTTCTCTCTCTAAACTAATCAGTCCTTTGCCCTTAATCTCAGTCTCAGGCAAAGTCTCTGGGCACAGGCAGAATGCAGACAAAGTTTCTGCCAAGCTGTAACACAATTGTGTGGAGTCCAACAACCAGTGCAGTCCTTGTTCCCAGCAGAAACCTCCCAAGCCTGGTCCTTACCGGCAGGCTTTCTGTCAGCCTTCTGGTCTGCTGGGCTCTGACCAGAATCTCCCATACAGAACAACCTAAGCTATTCCAGCTCTATGCAGTCAGACAATATCTCTGAACTTTTCCAAACTCTTCCCACAAGCCATTCCCAAGGCTCTCGAACCATATGGTCAGGTTTAGTCACAGCAATGATCCCACTCCTCTGGTACCAAATTCTGTCTTAGTTACTTTTCACTCGTTGCTGACACAAGATACCTGATGCCCAAAATTAGGAAAGGAAAGGTTTATTTCTTCAGTTTCTCAGGAGTTTCAGTCCATACTTAGTTGGCTTCAAGGCAGTGTGGTGTGGTGGGGCTGCCATTCATGGCAGCTGCAACAACAACGTGTGCTAACAAGAGAGAGAGACAGAGGGTGGAAGCAAGAGAGATGAAGATCCGTCTCCTCTACACTGTATCTCAGCTCCACCCCTGGGCGGGTGCAGCACTTACACCACCAATCCCAGTGCTAGACAACAAATGAATCACAAACACCAGACTCAGCCCCATCAAAAGTATATGAGGACTTGGGGGAACATAGTATCACCCAATACACTAAGCAAACTTATAGTTTCTTGGGGTGACTTGGGGTGAGCTGGTGCAGGAGATCAGCCTGTTGATTATGCCCAGGGCAGGTGTAGTGGTGTGGGCTGTGAAGTTAGCCCACCATGGCTTGTTTTAAGTCATGAGTGAGGCCAAAGCCCATAGGACTCATGAGAGCACTGCTTAGCTAATACTTGGCATTCTCCCCCATCAAGGGCCACAGCAGAGACCAGAGATATGGGTCATGGAGCCATGGGGCTCTGATATGGGAGAACATGACAACTGAGGACAAGTAACTCTTCCCAAATTCCTTTCCCAGACTTGCAAATTCTACTTCAAAAATAAGTTAGTCATTAACCATGACCTATTCCTGTTCCCTTTTGTTCTTGATGCAAGGACGTTTCGTTCCCTCCTTTACAGGACTGCCTGATCACATCTTATCCTCAGCAACCACGCGTGGCCTCCTCACCTGGTTCTATAGATCATGTGATCAATAAGTACCACAGATCTGGCTGTTTTGAGTCTTGCTCAGCCCTGAGCACTGACTGCCCCAGTTCCCCATTTTATTTTCTCCCTGAGTTTTTCTTTGCAGCTTTGCATTGTAGCACCGAACAGGAGATCTAGGTCTTTGTCAGGGTTCCTGCTAAGGTGTTACAGGACAAAAAGAAGCATAACCAAACCTCTGGGGTATCGGTCAAGACCTCCCTGGGAAGCTTCATGTGTTGAAGTCACAGTCTTCTTACAAGCACAATTCATAAATTACAATTTTCCTTGTCTTCTTTCTACCTTCTTTATTTCCTCTAGCCTACCTGAATGTCATAGACCACATGAAAAGTTTAAATCTGCTCTTTTGTGCATGCGTGACATTTCAGACATAAATTCGTAACAGACTTGCACAATGGGCCCATGGCAGGAGGGTCACCCTGGTCCTCTGGATTCCTGGACAGAGACCCATCTCTAACCAAAAATGAAGATGGAATCATGGACAAATGCTAATTATTGGGTCTCTCACAAGGTATTTTGCTTTTGAAAATAAAACGCATATAAATTATAAGCCTGTTTCTAGCTACAGAATGGAAGGACGTGACTGCACAAAGACATGCTACAGGTATTTACTTTTTATTAGCAGACAAACAAGTTAAAGGAAAAACCAAGATTCTTTTATTTAATTTTAGAAGAGTGATGTATTCATAACATTGCTTATAGCTCTGGACAAAATGCTAATGTGGCTTAATTTAAATAATGTATCCAACTGCAAACACACACAATGAGAAGATATTCGTGTTTGTCAAAACAGTAAATGAAGGGATGAAATCAAATGAGAAGAGCATTTCAGGAAATTGAGATTGCACAGAGATTGTGCACAACAGCAAATTCCTGTTTATTTTTCTTTGATGATTAAAGACAAATAATGGAAACACGAGACATGGGTTCTGAGCGTCTTTTCAAAGGCCACTCCCCACAGGGCCTCCGGAACAAAGCTTCTCTAGTTCACTGGTTTTCTTCACGTGGAAGTTTCCTGGAATGAGATTTTCTTTAGCCCCATCTGCTTACAAAGCCACCTTTTTCATTGAATTGCGTGTTCCTGGTGACTAATGAACTTTTCTTCTTTCCTGCTGTTCCTCAGATCCCCTTGCTCATGGCTGGAGAAGCGGTGAGTCAGGAGCAGGAGTGTGGAGCAGCTTAGGCTTCAGAGCTGGGACAGGTAACGCCGCACAGCCGTGTGCGGGCCACAGCAGGGACGCAGAAATGCTGAGGTCAGTGTCCTCCTGCCCAGCACAGCCTTCCAGGGAGTCCGACCCTCTAGAAAGACCAGTGCTGAGCATGTCTGAGTGCAAAAGGAGGTCATCTCCTTCCTTGGTCACTTTAAAAAGTTTTTTGTAAAACCTAGGTCAGAACTGTTGCTCCATTATTTTTTTAATTACAAATTCTTTTTAAATTCTAAACAAATACAAGTTACAAGGATTAATCAGAGTTGGCTCGTTTTTCCAGCTGTCAACCACATGACATCCCTGGCAGACTTCTGATGTCCCCGTGGGCTTTTCTGAAGCGTCCTCCTGTGCAGGCGGGAGAGGGGGCATGAAAACAGCCGAGCATGTTCTCATTTGCCTTGAGCAAGGCAAAACAGAATCAGTTATAAAACAAAACAAGTGAAACGAAAAACATATGGGGAAGCTGTCGAAAGGTGGAAATATCATGGTCCCCGAGGAGAAAGGCAAGCACACAATGCAGCGTGAAAGCCAGCTCAGGGACACCAGGCTGGGAGGAACAGCTCCTGGGGTCCAAGGTCAGTGGCACCATCTGCACTGTGCTCACAGCTGAGCGATGATTGAGTCCTGGAGACGAAAAACACCCTCTACTGTCACAGGCTGTCACAGGCATCCTAAGACCACAGCGGCCAGGCTGGGTGGGCAGGCAGCTCCCGGTTTCAATTGTCAATCACAGCTGATTCTGTCCTTCCAGTCTCAGTGACTGTGACTGCCTGTGCCACACGTTGGGTTCCGGCCCCCAAGGCTCTCTGGGTGAGCTCCTCGACTGTGCCCGAATCCCCTACTCTTCAGGCAGCGGCTGCCACACGAGGAGTTTGGAGAGTTCAAAGAGCAGTGGGGTTAGAGGATGGCAGACGCTCACCAATGACTCAGAGAGCGCTGTATAAACAAGAGAGCAAAAAGTAAACTTAACTGGTCAGTTACTGCATTGATTCATTTCACCGTCTCAGCAATTAATTCTTAAATAAGTTTCCAAATCAGGATTATGACAGAAGAATCTGAAATCTATGCTTAATGATAAATAAAATGCATCAGATATGTTTCAGCAGAACATGACACTAACTGATCACTGAAAGTATAAATTAATCCTTAAAGCATAGTTGCAAAGTCAATAAAAATTAGAACAAAATTCCCTTTGAACAAATAATCAGTATATTCATTTGAGCATTTGTTTATTAATCAAGCATTTACTAAAATCCTGCAATGTCCCTCCCTTTTGGCTTACAAGGGAAAAGCCAGACACCTGGAGATCATTCCTGGCCAGCTCCCTGGGCATCACTGAGCCAGTGAAGCCATGGCAGAAACTGACCCTCACGAAGGGCGGTGACAGAACACACGGAGTACCTCGGCACCGCACTCTGATCCAGATGCAGGGAGGAGCCAGGCGGCACAAGTCGCCTTCCTGTCCTCGGAGAACCCAGGACGCAGGGAGCCAGGGGCTGACGTCCCTCGGGGCAGTTCTGAGAAATGCGGTGAGGCACCGTGTGGTGTGGACACCACACCCTGCATTCTACCAGACACATCTGCGGTGTTTATGATCCAAGCAGATGACCCACCCTCATCCACATGTGGACCTTCCGGCAAGCAGTTTTATTGGCCAATCCGATCATAACTTTAACCACTTGAACATCTGCACGATGAGAAAAATGATGCTCTGGAAAGCTATTGGTTGGCTATTGATGGAGCACAACTAGTTTACTCGTTTTTAATTACTAAAACCCTGTTGCCAAAGTAGAAAACGATGCTGTAGAGGAGAAAGACCACATGCCACGAGCATGGCAGAGAGTAGATGTGTGGAATAAATGAAAGCAGAGGACAATGTGCAGTCCTGTCTGCTTCAAACACAGGCCCTTGACACAGCGAGGAAAGTCAGATCATGGAGCTAAACACCTGTCAGGCTGAAACAAAGGAATTTCATTACTCAAAGCAATGTTTCCTCTCTGCAGTCATACTTTATAGTGCAGAAATTCCTGTCTGTGTTACTTTCTCTGTCCCTATAAAATTCACAAATACAATTCTGAAGTTCACTCCAATTACATGGCGTAAGTTTTTAATACTGAAAGAGTTTTGTGTGTGTTGAAGTAAACGTGCATCCTCCCTGTCATCCCGACTCCTTCGTGCCTGCACCTGGGGACACCTGATAGCAACGGTGAACTCGACTGCATGCAACCGCTGCCTTCCATCTTCTCGATACCAGCAGAGGATTCTTTAACCCAGACATGGTCAGAAACAGATGGGGCCAAATGTTGCAAGGACTTAGGTGCGCGCCATCCATGGGCAAAGATTTACTGGGAGTCCTGCAATTGGTGACCCAGCACTCCTCAAAGAACAGAGAAAGCAACAGGTTTGTGTGGATTTGCTGAGATGGGCTGACCCCTGACCATTGCCATTGGCCAGGGGCACAGTTCCAAAAGCTGTTCCTTCTTGTGACAGGCTTGGACCACCAGGCTGTCGTGGTTACCTTGTCCTAGAGGCTGCTGAATTTTGGAAGAGCTCTCAGCAGCACCATGTTGAACACAGCCTGGACTTGTGCTTCTGTGCTCCATGGCAAGGCTGGGTTGGAGGACTGCTGGGCCTGGCTCTTGTGGACTCTGAAGAAGCAAGAGGTAGGGTCAGAGTAAGAAAGAAAAGAAAACACATCCCATCTCCAGAGGGCAATAGGCCAAGCTGAAGCTGCACTACCGTGCTGGACAAAATATTTTTAAAAGACTGACATGTCCACATGCGCAGCTGAGCAGACTCTGGCCCAAGGGTTGAGATGGCAAAGGGGACAGAAGTGGCCTGGAGGCACAGTGCCTGGCCATGGGTCCCATTGCATTCACCCTCACATGTCTGTAGGTGAAGAGTCGGTGTTCTCTGTGACAGCAGCTCTTGGGTCTTGGGAAATAACCTGGGTCACGGTCCTCCTCCCCTTCACGTCAGAGGTGCTGCACACAGCAAAGCTGATGGGTAACTCGTACCGGCATTGCTCTGGTACACGGCCTCCAGGGTCAGGGATTTTTAAATTGACTAGGAACAGTGAGTCAAGTGGATTTATATGGGTTTTTTTCTTAATAACAATTTGTCATTTTGTCATTAAAAGAAACAAAAAATGTATAATAAGCAAATGTAATGTATGGTGCTATGCTGGATTTTAGGTGTAATTAGTAAGAAAAGCCAGTTTTAATGGAAATATTTAAGTATTCTTTTTTAACTTACTGATCTTTTAGATGTGGTAAGTGGTATTGTGGTTTCTTACTGCAATGTCCTTCCTAAGAGAGGGCATTTTAGGGGCTTTAAGAGTAGAGTATCATGTTCTACTACTTACAATTTAATTACGAATGAAAAAAGATCCAAATGTTGAAAAATACCATTATGGAGTGAAAAGCATGCATATGTTGTTTCTATTCTTTTTAACTTTTATCTTGTTTGGAAATTTTCAAAATAAATATATTGGAGGACAAATTTAAATGAATAGCTATAGATTTTAAGTGTAGTCAACAGACTAGTGCTCACAAGATTCTAAAGCAGAGAAATCTAAAAAGCATGTAGCATGCTTTGAGAGAAGTCCTTACCAGTTAAACCAATGCATTACCAGAAAAAGAATTTGCTTTTGCAATCCTGCTTCCCACCAGCTACCTCTCTCCCAACATCCCAGAGCTGGAGCCATCAATGGGCAGAGCAAACCTGTAAAGACATCTGGTCAACCTTGTGCACGCAGGCAGTCTGAGCAGTCTTGGGCCAGAGCTGTGGTTCAAGAGACACTGCCAATCTTTAGGTACAAGTCACCAAATCTTTCAGTGCCCATGAAGAAAAGGCAAGGGAGAGAGACAAAGGTGAGTCCAGTCAAGTAGTCCTGGTGCTGCATGGTCACAGAGGAGAAAGCGCAAACATGTGTGATTCTGTCTCTAAACCTGGACACACGCATTTAATATGGAGGGAAATGACACAAAGCAGATGTTATTCGTGGTTAATTGGGAATATTGGAAAAATGCATTATTGTTAATATCTTTTTATGGCACCATTAAAAATTATATTATTTTTTAAAAAGGGAAACACTATGAAATGAAAATTCTTATAACCGCCACAAAACAGTCTGTTCTAAACTCCTATTTTTGCCCTTTTATGACGCAGGCTGGTGGAGATTTGCGTAAGACCAGGCTGTGCTCCCTGGGACACACTCGTGTTGACATGGGACAGGCTCCGATTAGCCATGCCTGCAGGGCAAGAGATGCCAAAGCCTGGCACGGCCCTGTAGCTTTGGGGGAGAGAGCATGGACACATTACTTGTGCTAATTATAAACAGCCCACGGGACAAATGGAAATGAAAGAGAGGAGACAGAGGGAGAGGAATGGGCATTCATTTTGCTCAGGAGGGGACACGAGGCGTCTCCGTGTGTCACACAGCAGCCAAAGCCGCTGCTCTCCAGGGCTCCTGAAGCTACTCTGGCTTCTATCCAGGCCGGCAATGTTTAGCCTGAGAATCAAGACGGGGTAATGTCACACATAGCACCAGAAAAAGGATCTACTTCCGCAGACCACACTCAAGGTAGACTTCGGGTCCCTCTTGGCATGTCACCATTCCCCACTTCCCCACAGCACCAGGAAGCGCCTCCAAGACCTGGCTCAGAGTCACAGCCAGGTTGGTCAGAGACCCAGCCGCCCCCATTTGGCCAGGAAAATGCACATTAGCAATACTAACCCTCTAGGGTGCTGTTGTCTTGCAGTGGAGAAAGTGGGTCAGGTGAACTGAAATGCTCCTCCTACTTAGAAGACTCTTAGCTCTGCTGGGGTGACCTCTTAAGTCCTATGTGATTGCATAGCCCCTTGGCTTCAGACTGCCCTTGAAATCATTACATGTGTGTTGTAAGATAATTCCTGAATTTCCAGCTCCTAGTCTGGCAGGTGACATAACAAAGGCCTATGATTACGCTACAACCCCACAGAACAAATCTGCCAGGAGTTGCCTGCATCTTCCTACCTCCAACACAAAGCTTTACAGACAGAACTAAGCCCACCACCAACCACTGTAAGTGCTTTCCACAGGCGTCAAGGTAAATCACATCAATTCTTGTATGTTTTAATATACATTTTAATATGTTTGTTGATCCATCCCCATAGCAGTACGGTTGATGTCTTCAAACATCTTCAGAGAAGGCTAACGAGGAATCTTCGTGCCATCAGCATTTACATTTCACATATTGGATTCGTTTATTTGCAAATATTCAATTCTTAAAATGTGTTTATCCATTCCAGTCATTTTCATTGTGGACTTGTATCTCCACTAATAATACAAACTATCCCTGAAGAACACATTTTTCAACAACTAGCAAATGCTCTTGTAAGTTTCCTTGCGTGTATGTATAAAATAATCTCTGATGAAGGTGTGTAACTGTAGAAGTTAAACACCTAGTATTTTTTGTGGCTTTTCAGTTTTACTGTTGTCAAAATCCTGCAGTGTTGCACAAGTTCACATGCCCACAAGAAAAGTGGGGATCACAGTGTCCTGCTCACCTCCAGGACACCTGCTGGTCCATCTCATAGCCTTGGTAGCGAGAGGGGAATCACCTTGTCCTGGACGTGTGGTGTAGGCTTTAAAATGCACATTAGACACAGAGTGCCTCTTCTCTGAGCTCTTTCTAGTTTCTGCTTGCAGATTTTAAAAAAATATATTCTATGTATTTCTTCTTCACATTCTTTATGTGTTTTAACTTCCTTTATGGAATGTTTCTGTTGCAAAAGCATTACATTTGATGTAGCCAAAATAAAATAAGAAGCTTTAATTCTTTACTAGAAATTCGCCTTTCTAATAAACTTGTATGTCCAAGTTCATTGTTTAAAAGGGATTTTTTTAAGTAGCTTTTCAAATGTTTTACTTCTTTAATTGCTAGACTGTAATCTTTTTTTATTTTGTTTTCATAGAGATGTCTATAGCATTTCAGATTGATTAAAGTATTTAAGTACAATGAACACAAATTCTCTCTATATGTCACATCAAATACCTATTAGAAATTTTATGCTCTGCATCTCTTAATCTTTCACATTTTAGATTGATCTTTGAAATATCTTCTGATCTAGTATTTTAGTATTTAGTTCATTAATCCTTTCCTTAGCTACAGTGGATACACTTTTTAATTAACCATGTCTTCATTTTAATAATTTATGTCTTCTTTTGGATTTTTTTTCCAGCTCAGTCGTGCGTTAGAATTCTTTAAGCTTGTGTTTTCACACATTAACAGCAGGAGGACAAGCTGGGTGCCTTTCTGCTCTGGCTGCTGGGGCAGGAGCAGTGCAACCCAAACTTTCAATGGACAGTGTTTGCCAGCTTTACAGCTCCTAGGTGACTCCAGGGATCTTTGTTCTGGTGTGTCCTCTGTGCGTCTGGCAGGAGCCAGAAGAGGCTAAGGAAGAGACAGAAGGCAGCCAGGTGGAGAAGGGAGCGTATCCACAGGGTCTCTGATTGCCTGCATTCTCTTTCATTCCAGGAACTGATTTTCTCAGGAGTACTTCACCTCAGGTTAGCCACTGCAAGAAAGCCAGTTGCGAAAAGCCCTGTAACGCTGTTAGTGTTTCTGGTTTCCTTGAGGTTTCCCAAGCCTGTCTGAATCCCTGGCTCCACCTGGATTTTGCACCTTGCCGAGGCCTCAGTTCTGCATGTCTCTGGTGGGCACTGGCCAGGGTTCTAGGTCAGGACCATGGCCCCACTGCAGCCCGCTCCCTGCACCTGTGCAGATGTCTTTCTTCCTTGCTGACTTCTTTCAGTGCCTTCTGAACTTCCTGCTGAATCCAAGTGGATTTTTGGTTGGAATTTCCTCACTTCCTCTGAGGAATTTTTGTAAAACATTCAGAAAGAATAATTAATGAAATCACTTATCTCATGTCTGGCCACCGAAGATTTAAGGTTACATAAAATATCCCAATTTAATGCTTGAAAAAATATCATTTCTGTAAGAAAATGCAATTCAGAATATTCTACGCTATTTTCTTTCCAAAACTATAAACATTTAGAAATGGAAACATTTGGCATCATCTCGATCAGGATGTACAGTTGACTCTCCATACCCATGAGTTCTCCATCTGTGGATTGAGCCAATTGTGTATTGAAAATAGTCACTTAAAAAATTGTCTCTGTACTAACTCTCACAGATTCTCCTTCAGGTCATTTGCCCCAATCAGTGCAGTAGAGCAACTGTCTGTGTATCTTCTCCATCGTGTTAGGCATTGTAAATATTCTAGAGATAACTTAGTGTATGGCCAGAAGTATGTAGCTTATATGCAAATGCTGTGCCACTTTATATGAGGACCTGAGCATCCTCAAATCTTGTGCTGCCCTGGAGATATTGTGACGGACTGTTAAAGACTGAGTGTTAGGAAGCAGGTCCTCTAGGAGGTAACAAAGGGATGAGGGCAGACCCAAGAAACCTCTCCCTCATCTTTGACTGAGGACACAGCAAGCCGACGCTGGCTATTCACCAGGAAGAAGCCCTCCCCAACCCAGCCCCCAGTACTGCCGTCTGACAGTCAGGCCTGTGGATTTCCTTTATTCCAAAATGTGTTTCCTTTAATTTTATTTCAGTCGATGCAGTAGGACAGTGAAGCTGGAATCTGGTAGGAAATGCTGAAGAATCTCGCATGTGTTTCCCTGCGCGTGCTGGTGTGGGCCTGGCTCATCATCTCCTCTGAGCCACTGCAGTGCACTTTGGCCACTGGAGGTGAGTCAGCGTGCGCTCTGCCCACGCTCAGGCAAGCTGTGTTCACATCCATGCACCTGCTTGAGGGTTCCATCCATCTTCACCTTCAGTCTCTGCAGCTGGGTGCCTGCTGGGTGCTTATCATGCTGGGCAACCAGCACCAGGCTCCTCAGGATCCCTCACCTGATCCCTCACGTGATTATGGCCGTCAGCACTGATGGACGTGGTTGGGTTAGGAGACTTCTGGAAAGGCGGCTAAATTGTGAAGGTCAGCCAGGGGTAACCAGAGATGAAGGTTCCAGCGGGGGCAGGCAGGACCTGGCTGAAGGAAGTGGGTTCTGGGGCGCGACTGGGGATACGTCTGATCCCTGGTCCCTTTCTTTCCAGCACTCTTCCCCGGGCTCCATTTCCAGCCACCATGAGGTGGCCACCACACCGTTCCCCATGATGCTCCTGCCTTGGAGCCAGCTGACCAAAGGCTGAGACCTCTCATCCCGTGAGCTAACGTGAACCTCTCGGCTTTTAGGCTGGGGTGTCAGGTCTTTTGTCCCAGTGATAGGAAGGCTAACCAGAGCAATTTTTGAAGTAAGTAACAAATATTCATGGCAGCAGAAACTTTCTAACTTTCTAGAGATTTATAATTCTGTCCATGTCTCCAGACTGCCAAAGGTCAGGATAATTAATATATTTCACAAGATGGACCGATTTTGAGGCAAATATTTCAGAACCATCGATGCAGGTTATCAATTACATTATCCATAATAAAAACTTTTTAAAACATAAGCCTAATCTTGTTTATTACATAATGTTTTTCAATATTCTAGTCTTGTAATTTGTGAAACTCACTTAATGTGTTAAACTTTGTCTTTGAAAAAGCAGCAACCAAATAAATTTTGCATTTGTAAGTTCAATGCAATTGAAAATGATATGCGCTATGAGAGATACTGACGCCTGACTTCATATAGCATAGCTTCATAAAAAATAAATGCTTATACTGATAAACAGGGTGGTTTTTGAAATGTCAACATCAAAACTGAATTTTGCAAACAGCTTTGACTTATTAAGGTTGGGAACACATTAATTTTCAGTTTTACGAGGAAGTCATAGTGTTTCTCATTATTGAAGTTTAAACTCAGAGTCACCATTTTCCTATTGTTGTTTGCTTTTTAACTCAGATAAAAAGACATGCTTGATCTTCTGTTTCTTCCTTTTTTCTTCTTTTCTTTCTTCTTTTTTTGTACATTCAGTTTCTTAGTAGAATAGAAAGCTCTGGAAATTTAACGCTTTTATGGTACAGAAACTTTAGTTCAAAGTTGTTTCCTTTGTAACATTTCCATTTCAAACCTGCTGTCTTAGTTTCTTTTCTTGTTGCTGAGACAAAATACCCTACACCCACAGTTAAAGGAGAAAAAGTTTATTTGGTTTACAGCTCGCAGAGGTTTCAGTCCGTAGCTGGCTGGTTCTGAGGCAGAGTGGAACATGGCGAAGGGCCATCACAGAGGAGAAACAGCTCACCAAATCCAGGAAACAGCAAAAGCAAGTAAAGGACGATACAGCTCTTTCCGTCCCTTCCACGTCCCCCAGGTCACTTAGGGCAGGCAGCCCTCACACCCTTAACCCTAGCACCCTTCAGCCTAGCACAGCACCGTGACTCAATCCCAGCATCACACAGCCTAGATCCAGACACCTCTGAAAAACCCCACCTATAACCACATGAAGTTTTGGGGGACATCGAGACACAAGCCTTAACACCCAGTAAGCTCAAATATGCCTTGAAGGCCACAAATTTCACAGGAACATGATGTTTATTATAAGCTTCTTTTACTCTGATTTCACCAGTTCATTTGTCTTATTTAACAAGTACTTTTTGAATTCTTAATTCATTTTAGACATTGATAGGCATCATGAGAGTCCAAAAGATACACAGCAGGTTAGTGATGAGGATGCATATGCCAGAGAGGGAAAAAACTGAGAAAGACTATTCTCAACCTCTTCCTAGAAAAAGAGCTGAGTTGAAAAGAGTGAAAAAGTTGGAAGAAAATGTAAAATTGTGTTATTCTTCTGGGTCGATGTTTTAGACAAAGGGAATAGGAAATGATGGTGGCCTGTGATGGAGGGGGCAGTGCCCCGCGTGTTTCCAGTTGAAAGCTGGCAATGATTACATTGTCGGACATTGCTGGGAAAGCCTCAGATGTCAGCACAGATCCGATGCAGGCAGCTCCTTATAAAACAGTGCTCAGAATGCTCCCCCATGTTCTCAGCCTTGTGCTCAGTGCGTCCCGCGCTCTCACACCTCCGGCGTGGCTGAGGCCGCTGGTGCGTGGCTTCCTTCTGACAGCTGTGCTGCTGCGGGGGTCTCAGCTCTGCGCTTGTCCCAGGGCAGTACCTGCGCTCCTCTGTCTAACCCTTACTCTGGTCCTCAAGTCCTCCGTCAGCTCTTCCCATGCAGGGCACAGGGACTGGGGGTACCAAGCATCAGACGCCAGAAAATTCCTTAGGGCTTCACACTGGTTGTGTAAGAGCACAGGTCACAGCTTAGACTTTAATGGACGAACAGTGGGGTTTGCGATGAGAGGTTTGGAGAAAAGCCTCCCCAGACCTGCGTGGTGTCCCCAGCTTTTCCAAGGGCTTCACGACACAGGGTTCTAGGGTGGGCTGACTCCACACCTGCGTCTCCTGCAGCAGGGGCAGACTCACACTGGCTTCCTCTATCCGTGCCAAAGAGAGGAGGCCAAAGAAGATCCCAATAACTCGCTTCCTGTGAGCCTTCTCCCAGGCCGTTCTGGCCGCTTCCTTCCCTGTCCAAGACCCCTCCTTCTCACCACGACACCAACAGATCCTTTAACTCAAGGGTTTCCCACTCCTTAGCCGTCCTATTCCGCACTGCCTCTGAGGCGAATGGTGAGGGAGACAGCCAGGAGTCAGGCTTCCGGGACTCGGGACTCTGCTGAGTGCTTTACTGCGTGCACAGCCTTCCGCCGACACTGGTCTCCGCACACTCGGGGCTGTCAGTGACCACTGGCCCCCGGCGAGCAGGCTTGCAGCTGACCGACAGCCTGTGGCGTGGCCCATCCTGGTCGTCTGCGGGAGCAGCCACAGTGCTGTGATTAGCGGGGTCCCAGACCTCAGCTGGGCTCCACTGCGGGGACTGCTTCAGCTCCCGCCCAGTGAGGAGACACTGCTAAGTCAAAGGCTGCTAAGTGGTTTATGGGCTTTCTGTAATCATGACAAAATACACGAGGTGAACAACTTAAAGGAGGGAACGTTCATTCTGGCTCCAGGCTTCCGACGTTTCGGGCCATCGTTGCTTTGGGGGCTGCGGTGAGGAGGTACATCCTGGCAGGCACACAGAGCAGAGGGAACCCTCCCCCTCAGCAGCTGGGAAGGGGGGAGGGGAGGGCAGGGGAGGGGAGGGCCTGGGGTCCCAGCATCTACTTCGAGGGCCTCCGCTGACCTCACGTCACCCCGGGACTCATTGCCTACAGACGCCACGCCACCCAATTATGCCATGGTCTTTGGGGACCTTTAGATCCAGACCCCAACACTGGTTGATCATTCACACGCAGAGAGCTGTGGAGGAGGCACCCGCAGTGCAGTCTACTGCACCCCGTCTGTAGGCCGGCGTGGTCAGGGCTGCTCAGGGGGCGGTAACAGCGGAGATTCACCGCTCCCAGTTCCAGAGCCCAAGGTCACGGCTCCTGTAAGAGGCCGGTTCCTCGCACCCTCGCGCTCAGGGCGGGCCCCAGCACAGGCGTCTGGGGAGGGCGTGCAGACCGCGGCTGCCGGCTCCTCACAGCATCCAGCGAGGTTCAGGCCCCCAGTATTCGTCAGTGCCGCTGGATTTCTGCTGCTTCCCTCGTTGCAATGCTGTTCAGACTGCTTTGCTTTAGCCGAAGAACCCAATTTTCTCTTCTATCATCGCCAATTAGTAAATTAACAATGCTGTCCTTTTTGAAATTTTCCACAGTGACTCCAGAATGAAGAGGTCAGACATTAGAGAACTTTCTGAGTTGCTATTTAATTATATAACAAACATCTAAAATTAATCTCATTTATTTTAATCAAATTAGAATATCTTCAGAAATTCTGGAAGCACTAGCATATCTGTAGGCTCCATGTGATCTAAGAGCAGAACAGATCCAGCTGGAGCCCAGCAGCCTGAGACCTCTCATCACGGAGGTCATGCAGGAGGCCGGAGCTTTGTGGCCAGCATTCATCTGCAAATCATACAAAAGTAACGTTCTCTTGACCACAGGTAAGGACCTTCTCATTGCATTGAGAATCTACATTTCTAGGGAATCCTTAAAAATGAAAAAAATTAAAAGACAAGTTAGGGTTCAGTCTGTGCTTTGCATTTACAACTGGTCCAAAGTCCAAATTCTACCTTAAATGTGCCAGTTTAGTGAGCAGAAAGACAGACGCCACCTGCACCCCCAGCCCCTGGCCCCACCGGCCTGCCCCTCCGGCCTGGGCCAGCCGCCCGTGCCCCTTCCGTCCCCAGCACAGGGCCCGGTGGAGACACACTCAGCGGCAGGCTTGCAGTTGTGCCCGCCTATGGCTTTGTTCCTTCTCCTCTGCCTGTCGCAGCTTTACGAAGGGCCGGGATGGGGAAGCCCTGCCAAACCCGCTTTAGGAAAGGCTCCGCTGACCCCTCCCTCATTCCCTGAGTGAGTGGACGCAGGGTGAGAGGCACGGACATTTCACGCTCATCCCCTTTACCGAGATGTCTTCTACCTGCTTCCTTGCTGACCCCTGGAGAAGCTGAGTCATAGATTTCTCTTACCATCTCCTAAAAAGCAGGTGGGCGAACCATTCAGCCACACAGACGTGAACACGGGTGAGGGTCCCGGAACCCAGCCGTGCACATTCTCTTCTTTCCCTATCACCGAGGCCAGAGGCAGTGGCAGTCCTGAGAGACCCACAGCCACGTAAGAGCCTGCCCGAGCCCGGGGAGTGGGAAGAAACCACCCTGCCCTCCCGTGGCCTCCTTGGTTCTGGGACCCGCAGGGCTCAGGGTGAGGCTGGCGTGGGTGCTCCCCACATCGTCCTGCTGGCCAACAGCCAGAACCCCAGCAGCTGTTGCTGGATCACCTGAGGCCCTTCCTAGGGCTGGGGGTTCCACCCTCCCTGGAGACTGGGCTGTCCTAGCCAGCATCCAGAGAGCACGTGGGAGCTGGGTGGTCCAGGTTGCCAGCCTTGGGGGCCACTGGGCACTTCTGCTGGGTCATGCTCCTCAAAGAAAGCGCCGGGGCCAAGGGGGAGGGATGTCTACCCCTCTTGATGGGAAGTGTGCCCGAAGGTTAGCACACGTGCCTCAGGACCAGCCTAACTGTACGGTCTGCTCTACAGTGCGCTGTGGACCTGGGGCACTTCGGGGTGAAGGAGAATTAGGCTGCTTTCACTCCTCTCTAGCCCAAGGTGTATTTATTTTTCACTTTTCTTTTCTGGCATCGATATTGGTATTTGTTCACAGATCAGGTGTTGAACTGGGGTGAGGTCTCCCACTGCTGTCTGCACTTCTTTCTCTGCCACCGTCCTTGGGGTCTCCCACAGAGGACCCCGGGTCCCAGCCAGGGCTGCCTCCTGGGATGAGGGGTAGCACCGAGAGGGCTGCCAAGCGCACGCGCACAGAGGCGTCGCGCGCGTCCCACACCTAACATGGCGCAGTCGCCCCTCACTCTCCCTCGATTGCCCCCGCGGTTGTTATTGGGCAATCATTTCCCCCAGTGGGAGAGGTAAAAATTACACAATTTACTTTGGCCATACTTTGTTCTCAAGGTTAATGCCTTTGTCACATCGGATTGCCCACCCACCTGAGCCACAGGGCTCTTCCCAACAGCAGCGTGGGTGTCTGCACACTAATAAAAAGACCGAGTAGAACACTGGCAGCCTTATTCTCACGGCGGTGAACAGAGCTATTTCGACCTGGTAGACTTTCAGAGGGCAAATGAAATCTTTCTGCAGTGGTGCTTAGCTTTGGGGGTCTGAATTCAACCTGTGAGTGCCTGGGGACCCCTGGGCAAATGCTGCTCTCATACTGCAGCATCGAGCCAGGACTTCACAGCGAAGCACGCTGTTTTCCAGGAGGAAATCACGGGTTTGCATCCAGGTAGCTGTCTGGTCTCTGGGGCTGGGTGTGAGTGTTTCCACACAGCGCAGGACATGGTCCCCCAAGGATACTGCAGCCAGCTAAGGGCCCTCCAGTCCGTTAGCCTGCAGCACGGGGAGCCAGCTCGAGCTCCATGGTCTGAGCTGCAGGCAGGCTCCTGCTGTGGAAGTCACTTAGGGCCTTTCTTACAGGGAGGAATCATGGAAAACTCCAAGTCAGCACCATGTGCTAATCCTCCACGACCCGCAGTCCCACAGCTCTGTCATGTAGGGGAACCTGTGGGCTTCTTGCCAAATGCGCCAGGTTGATGACAGTTCCTCGTCATAAATACCAGTTGGAGTTCCCTGGGGGATTATCACAAGGTCCTCTGTATAAATTGTCAGTGTGTGGAAACTAAAAATCATCGAAATTGGGGGGGAAATCCATTCTCTGCTAAGATCTCCCTGATTTTATCAGTTTGCTGGGCAAAGATTGCAGGAGAAGTGGTAGATTTATGTCACATATTTTAAGGAAATTGGGCCACGCTTTGCGATGCGGTCTCAGAAGCCATTCGAAGCCATCTCCTGACTACTTGGATCTTACCACTATGGCAGAGGAGGCCTTGGGATAACAGACAAAATCCCCACACTGGGCCTGCAGCAGCCTGACTTCCACACCCTCCCATGGCCAAAGCCCAGGCACTGCAGATCAATACCTGACTGTGGAAGAAACCCGTAGTTCCCTTCCGAACCCCAGACACTGCCGATCGGCCTTCTGTCGCCTTCACCTCCAGCCTGCATACGTCCTGTAAGCTGAGCCATCCTGCTTGCAGTCTCTTGCCTTTTACTCAGCGTTGCTTCTTAGAGTCATTTGTGTTGTAATGAAGGGTTAACAGCTCTTCATTGCTGAGTAATATTCCATTGTGTGGATTTATCAATTTGTCCCTGACTTGGTTTATTTTCAGATATTGCTTCTATCCATAAAGCTTCTTAAAACATTCAGGTCATGTTTTGTTTTTTCTTTGGAAATACATCTTCATTTTCCTTGGGTACATACACAGGAAATAAAAGTGCTGGGCTGCATCAGAAGCACATGTTTGAACATTTTGGATCTTCCAAATGGCCTTGCCAGTGTAGACCCCCACGGGCCGTGTGGAGCTCCACCCTTTGACTCCCTTACAGATGTTCAGTATTGTCAAACTCCTGCACTGAAGCTGCTCTAGACTGGTGTCTCATCTGTGTGATTTTAATTCGCCTTTCTTTAGCAGTTATCGATGTTGAAGATTTGTACAGAGCACTTCTTGAAATATTTTACCTTTTTATTGGATTTTGTATTATGTATTGCTGAGCTGTTAAAATTATTTATATATTCTAAATTCAAGTTTCTTATCACTTGAATTTAAAATTTTTTCCTAATCTCCAGCAAATGAATGTGTATATGGAGCTTACATTTGCATTTGTCTGATGTGTTTTGTTGGGGAGTGGTTTTGGGGGTTTTCTGGTACCTGGAATCAAACTCAGGGCCTCATACTTGCCAGGCAGGCGCTGTGCCGCTGAGTTATATCTCCAGCCTCAGATGAGTTCTTTCTAAAAGAAACCCATTTAATTTAAATGAGGTTCAATTTCCCAAATATTTTATTTTATAGGCCATGCTTTAATGTTTATATATATACATATATATATATATGCTTTAAACCAACTTCTCATTTTGTCTTAAAATCCCCATAATTTTGAGATATATATATATAGGTATATATAATTTTCTGTACACGTGAAGCATGGTCTCTTTTGTGAGGTAAGAATCTATATTTTATCCAAAACTTCTAGCACCATTTATTTAGAGCACAGGTCTTTTCTCTATTTAATTGTCTTGGCCTTTTTATTGAGAATCATTTGACCACAAATACAAGGATTTATTTCTGGGCTCTGCTCTGCTCCATTGATTTCTGTTTATACCCTTACATGAGTGTCATATGGTCCTGATCATTGTAGGAGTTTAGCTAGTCTTAAAGTTGGATAATATAAATTTCTCAGCTTACTCTTTTCCAAACAGTTTTGGCTGTTCTGCCTTTTCTTCCTGTGTGTGCATAGTAATCATCCTGCCAACCTGAACGAAAATACTGAGCTTGGACTTTGATGAATATTTCATGAATCTACAGATCGAATTCAGAGGGAGGTCGCCGTGGCAGTCCTGAGTCTTCCGCCACACGAACACAGTACACTTCCACACTGACGTAGTTAGCAGAACTTTAATTTCTCTAAACAAAGTTGTAGAGTTTCCAATGCAGTCTGGTCTTTCTCCTGGAATATTTACACCTAAATATTCATTCCTTAGATGCTATTTTGAATGATTTTTTAAACTTCACTGATTTTACACTGTCATTTAAAATTGACTTTTATGTACTATTAGTATATGTCTGGTGGTACTAAACTTATTCACAAGATCTTGCAGAGTTTTTCTAGATTCTATGTGAGTTTTCATATGCAGAATTTGTTGTTTATGAATAAACAATTTTTGTTTCTTCCCATAATACGCTTTAACTTCGTCCCCATGCCTTACTGCGCTGTTTGGAAATCTGTGAGTCACTGATTAAAAGCGGGGCAAGCAGACATCCTTGCCTGGCGTCCGTCTGGGGGAAGCACAGGCCTCACGGCAGCAGGGCCCCTGGGTTCCTCTGACCCTTCTCCCCCATCCTGCAGGGTTCTCCAGGGAGGACTCAGCTGAGGAATGAATGGTTAAACTGCGGGATAAAAGCCCATAGGCTCTTGGGGGAGTGAATGGTTAAATGCAGACAAAACTCACAAATAATCACGCTGCGGGGCAAAGCACACAGGCCGTGTGAGAATCTGACGGTGAAGCGTGAAGTCTGGAGGTGAAGCCGGTTGCATCTGGCCACTGTCCGCCCTTCCTCTCCGCCCAACAAAAACTGTCCACGTTGAGACAGCTGCTGGCCCAAACTGCTTCTCTCCTGCTTTTTTCCCTTACACTGAGATTCTAAATAGAAGCCAGAGAGCTCTCAGCTTCAGGGCCTTTTTCTCCTGGGAGTCTCATCTCTCAGATGAAAATGGCCCCTTTGGGTCCCTTGGTGCCTGAGCTCAGTCTTGTCTCCGAGAAATCGCCTTCATCCTCTACACCCGCCACAGTCGCACACTGTAACAGTGCTCCTTCCGCACGGGCTGCAGGATCAGCCCGAGGTCAGTCCTGACGTCAGGGGAAATGTGCAGACGCGGGGAACTGGGTTTGCACATTTCTACTGTTGTCACACTGAAATTCCTATTTGACTGCTGAGTCAATGGATCTGACCAGTTTGAACCAAGTCCAAAAGATGGGTTCTTCCCAGCTGCATACATTCCGTTCTACACTGTGGCCTGGGTCATATCGCGACCCCAACTCAGTCATGCAGCAATGCAACGGCAAGGGAAGGAAGCTCCTGGAGCTGCTTTTCACTGAGGACCGGCGTCCCATTAGCAGAGACCACACTGAGCATGGCACCGGGACGGCACCTTCCAAGTACACACTGGAAGATAAACTGATATGCTTCAAGTAGCGCATGGGAAGGCAGTGTTGTCCGGCAGCCTCCTGAGATGCAGTGTGTGTCTTCCTTCTCTACTTTGGGCTTCTGTCTTCTGCCCAAGGTGAGACTCTTGGAAGGCCCTGGCTTGCCAGCACCCATCCGTTCACCTAGGTTTTATCAAGTGGTACAAATGGAAGTGTCACAAACTTTGAATGATTTGAGGTCACTCCCTCCAGCCACCAAAGAAGAAAGCCCAGCTGTAGGTAGCTGCTTTGTTTTTGTGCAGAGCTAGGACCTCCCCGAAGTGCCCCCAGCTTGCTTCCCTGGCTTTCTGACCTGTTTTCAGCACCTCAAGTCATCCACCCCCGCCCTTCATCTCCACCAGTCCCCCTAGTATCTGCTGTTTCCGGGGCCGAAGCTGCCGAGTTAAATCTTCACTGATTTCATGAGCAATTTAAACATGATTTTCTTTCTCTATACATGTTTTATTTATGACTGATATGCATGCTTCTAAAGCACAATATATTATTAACTGCGAATATATGCTAGATTTCTGGTAAACTTCCTTGAGTATTCAGTGAAGCTTTGTGGTTATGTGCAGAACTGTATGTGGGCTCATCACACTTGCATTGAGATGGTCTAAGAAAATTCCTCAAAATGATAAATTGGAAGTAAGAAAGAATTTCAATATCATATCCACCACCTTAGCATAGTTATGAGAAAATGAATGTTCAATCTTCAGGTGTGAAAAGGGTTTGGAGATGAGCTATGGAAAATGAAAACAACTGTCCTACATGTTGTCTGAGCTTGGAAGGAATTTTGATTAATGCAATGCTATTTAAAAGAGAAATTCATTCAGCAAATACAAAGAAGCCAGCCAGAAACACTTGCATCTCCTTACACTGCCTGGAGACAGACTTAGTCATGCAGAACCCAAACCAGACTCAACAGGCTGCTTCTCTGGTGCAGAAGCGACTTTGGAAATCCATGGGCAGGAGGAGCACCCCGAGCAGGCTGCCTTGAATAAATTTGGTGCTCAGTAACCTGTCCCTTTCCTTATAGTTGTAGATAAAAACTTGCAGTGAGGGAGAAGTGAATCTGTTTTCCTCAGTGTGAGGTGTTCACTTTCTCACAGTCTCGGGGTGTCCTTGCCCTGAACTCCAGCGAGGAGGGAGGTCCAGGGCAGCACAGCCACCCCTCGAGAGGTCGGCCTGAGCTGTGTGGCTTCTTCCTTGAAACAGCCTCAGGGTGCTTTCTCATCCGTGAAGGCGGACTCTGCTGGATTCTGATCTGTGGGAGAAATAAATACTTAAGGTGTGAAAGAGGAGTCAAGAGAGTAAAAGACAGATTAGGGATGATGGTCCCCTCCTTCGGCCGCCTGGCTCCACACAGGCTCTGACAGGCACTGCTGTCCAACCTGGCTGAAAAAGCCTCCTGAGCGAGCAGAGGCCAGGGCAGACCCTGCCGGGCCAGGCTTCCTGGGGGCCGGACAGGGAGGCTGAGGTACAAGTCAAGCCACAGAATGAAGTGCAGATCTCTAAGACTGACCAAGAGCGGGCAGAATGAGCCCCACACAGCAGGGCACGGAATGGGAGCGCTCCAAGGACTCCTGCACCTCCTTCCACCTGGTCTCCTCCAGCTCTTCCAGAGCAAACCTGCCATCTTGCTCCTGCTAACAAGCAAATGCACTATGGGAAGGAAAACTCCCAGGAAGTCGGCCTGTGTCTTGTGTGCTGAACTTAGGCAGCCTGACCTGCTGGGGGACATGAGGAAGCTCCTACCCAGGACAGGGGATGGGGCAGGGACAAATGCACTGTGAAAGCACAAGACTTTGGCCTACCGGAGGGGCCTCTGGGCCCTCCCAGCCTGTGGATATCACCCCAACGATGAGGAGCGTGCCCACAAGAGCCCCACAGGGGCGTCGTCAGGGTTATGCGGGGTGTGGTGTGAAGGGAGGGCCACCCTGCCGAGTTCCTGCCGCACTCCCCACCCAGGGCACATCTGGCTGGGAGAACCCAGCACCAATGTGGGTCGGACATAAGTCACATCTGAGGGCCGTCCTGAAGTGGGTCTGCCCAGCTCCCAGGAGTACATGGATGACCAGCGTCGCTCAGGGAGAAAACGCTTAGACAGATATGGGAAGTCAGAGACCCGTAAGTGTCTTGTGACATGAAGTTCTCCTCTGACGGGACACTTTCAGCAGAGAAGGAACGGGGTAGGGAGGCTGGGGAGGGGACTGAGCAGGAGGAATGCTGCAGTGCCACAGCCTCGGGCCCAGAGTGAAGCACACAAAGCCAACAGGTGTGAACACACATGTTTGTCTGTGTGAACACACACTGGCCTGGGTGTGTGCACAGCCGTGGATAAGGTCACAGGCGTGGGTACACGTGAGTTTGGACATGCCTGGTGTGGGAGGAGGGGTGCCGTGTGGGGAGGAGAAACGAGGTGTCTAAAGATGTCACTGCGAAGAAATCAGTTCGCCCCTCCTGTGAGTCGTCAGAAGCAGTGCTGGGCCTGGGAGGGGTAACAAGAAGCCAGCTTGCCCTTTCTATGAGCCAACCAGCACACAGACTGGGAGAGAAGGACATCCCCCAGCCCCGTAAGCAACCAGCTGATTCGGAGGACGGGCTGAGTTGATAGCAACTGAGGTACCAGAACAACTTAACGCTTGTATTGTTTGATTAACTTTGCAAGCCTAAGGCCAGTAGTCTGAGCATCTATTAAGAGGATAACAATATGCAATACAACAAACATGAGGGATTTTCTTCTGTCTTGTTTTTGAAATTCAACACTGTTCTCACTGTTTTGTTTTATTGTTTTGCTTTATTCAGTGCTCTATTTTGATTGGTTTTATTCTGCTCTGTTGTGTTTGATTTTATTATCCTGACAGTAAGGACAGCTATTTTGGAGAGACCAGGAGACATTACGGAAGCCATTGCTCATTCCCCATTATCTTGTTTTGAAGTCCTGTATCACTTTCAGTGTTCTGTTCTGATTGACCTTGTTCTGCTTTGTTTGTTTTGCTTTTATTCTCTTTAAAATTAAAAACGAAAACAAAGACATCACCGCTCCTGCTTCACCTCGGATAAATGATTCAGCATCACTTGGCTCCTGAAGACAGCAGCGCCCGCCCGTGGCTCACACAGGAGATGGCAACGTGCATTCACAAAACGTCGTCGTGGCTGTGGGCTCTCTGGTCACTACTGCTGGGATAATTCTGATGTGAAAAAAGTGAAAACAGACTTTCAATTTCAAAGAATTTCAAAGTATTATTATATCTAAAAATCTATTTTGTTTTACAATTTGAATTATGACCATTGTGCTTATTACTTTCCTAAATAAGAATGGCAGGTGAAATCACCACATTGTTATGTCTCATAACCGGGGAAGATTTTCTACCTATTATTAAGCATATTAATTAACTTGCTGTCTTTCACCTGTGAATCAGCCTCAGAAATACAAGGGGAAACCGAAGGACCCAACTGTAAGTGTGTGTGCGTGTGTGTGTGTCTTACATTAACTGTCATATTCTTCCAACACAGACAAAATTAACCATTGTTACTCAGCACAAACTTGCCTTCTTGCTTGGCAAGAATTGCTTCTCTAAATGTCAAGCCTATTAATTTTGTATTCTGTTTTGTCTTATAATGTGGCATGCTGTCTCTGTGAATTAGCGTTCTTTCTTGCCTTTTCATGAGGTCATTTCTACGCCTTCAAATACAGACATAGCATAGCTCCTTGAAGGGGAGATTCTTTTCCTGGGGACTCTGCCATAACATTTGCAGTTCTGTATAAACTATCTAATTTGGTCTGCACTTTCTCGTGGATGTCACAAAGACTCGTGTGCTTTGACCCTGTCTAACATCCCTGAAACGTCCGTGCAGAGGCCCTCTCCACATGGGGCCATGGTCCTCATTCTCCTTGAGCAGCTGTGCCCACTGGCAGCGAGCACCTCCAGTGTGGCTCCACCAGGGACCAAACAGACCTGGAATCGGTGGGGGAGGCTCTGACTTGCTGTCAGTGTCCCCGAAGAGCGTGGAAATGCAAAGGCCTGAGGAGAACTGCTGCAAAGCCATGAGGTGACAGTGGCCAGCTGACCACTCTGCCTCAGTGCAGCTGGCCCTGCGTGGATGCTGGACAGTGAGGAGCAGTGTCACCTGCCTGTTTCCGGGACAAAATCCCTGGCACACACAGCCCGAGAAGGAAGGGATGATTTCTAGCTCGTGGTTAGAGCTTTGGTCCGTGGTCGGCTGCTGTGAGGTGGAGACATCATGGCAGACCACGACACCCAGGGGCAGAGAGTAGGGAGCAAGGACCGGGTACGGTTCCCAAGGTCGCACCTTCAGGGCCCCTGAGCTCTCCTAGAAGTGTCCTTCGGCCTTCTAGGCATCTCTCAAGCCAATCAAGTCCATAATGTAGAAGAACGTCATAGCCAAGTGTGGTGGCACATGTCTGTGATCCCAGCACCTGGGGAGACTGAGGCAGGAGAATTGCAAGTTCAAGCTCAGCCTGGGCAACTCAGTAAGATCACCTCAAAAAGACAGAAGAAGGAGGGAGCCTGGGGATGCAACTCGCTGTGAGGGTCCTGGGCTCAACCACCAGTGCAGTTAGAAAAGCAAATTAATCAAGGCCACAAGCAAATGAAGGTGCAGGCCCTGGTGCCCTGGGCCCTCATGAGCGATTTGCTGTGGCTCAGGCTCCCCCTGCTGCCCCACCCAAGAGCAGGCGACAGCAGCAGGCCGCCTCTGCTCTCGGGTCACCCTGTGACGGTGGCAGGGAGGCTCCTCGCCTCTCCCCAGCCTGCGCTGTCTGTGGCCCCCAGCAGCCCTGGGGCGTGGACGCCGCCCTCACTGTGACCCCGGAACTCCTGCCGGGGCTCCTTCCCGTGCTGATCTCACCTCTTCTTCACCACGCACCGTTCCTGGGTCAGCTCAGTTTTCACCAGCGTGCGCTTCAGCCTCAGGAACGTCTCAGACTCTGTGCACTGCTTTCCACCTCGGGGTCTGAGGACAACTCTGTGGGTGGAGCACAAACGCAGATCAGAACAGTTTTGGCTTTTCTAGATCAGCACCTGTCCGCAGTGCATACGATTTCATCTGAGGCAGGTAACAGGAGGTCGGGGGGCTTGCTCGGACGGGAACTCGGCAAAGGTGCTTCCGTGCGCCGGCTGTGCTTCCCGGCAGCTTCCGGACTGCTGCCCGTGGTTCTGCGTCCTTTTTTTTTTTTTTCCTTTTTCATTACAAATATACTTCAAAACTAAAAACCCAATGCTTGACTCTTTGGGGAGCAAGGTCAGATGTATTCCGCATTGATTTATGACAATCTCCAATTTTGCCACACCAATATACGTGGTGTGATTTTAAAATCCTGTCTTAAAGAAAATGACAATTTCCAGGCCTGGGCATCTGTCTGCTGTAGGTCGGGTTCGGGCAGGCAGTGGTGACTTCCGAATATGAGGTGATATTCGAAAGAAACTGAAAGCAGCTCAGATAGCTGACGAGATGTATGTGTGTGTAATTTATAGTTTCAGATGATATGTAATTATGTATGTTACACATTATATATAATATAGTCTCAGAAATTATATGTGAAGCACCAGTTAGTGAAAATAGTAAATTACAGACTTCAAAACAAAACAAAGTGCCTCATAAAATCTAAAATAATAGCAATTAGAGCAAATCACGAAACTTCAGGATCTGTTAGAAATTAAAATGGAAGCCGGGCGTGG
>RJWM01019728.1:0-38275 GCA_004363535.1 Dasyprocta punctata | reverse complement strand
ATCTGATCAAACTCTGCAAACTAGGAGGTAAAATAATTTAGTACCACCACTGAAAGCTAAATGTGTTTAAGTGCACAGAGAAAATGAAATAAATAAAATTCATATCTCAAATCCAACTTTCTGAAAGTGGCTGCAGGCCAGTTGCAGACACAGTGGGATGGACAACAAACTAACTACATCTGACTGCCTTCCTCTTCCTTTCCTGCAGGGGCTTTCCTTGGGAGGCAGAGGTTACTTATTGTTAAGTAGCAGATTCAGTAATAAGGGTGGAAAAACTGGAGAGAGCTGGCAAAAAGGTTTTATTGAGAAACAAACAGAAAACATATTTCTGAATTAGCTCACCCATATTCTCAGATGTCCATATATAGCTTTTGATAAGTAAAGGCCAGCTATGTAATACCGGGTACCACCAAAACTTCTCTCTCCCAACCCCTAGCCCCATTTTGGAAAAAGATTAAGAACTTGCTACTAAGAGAATATACAGCACAAATAAAATTAATGAATAAAACATCATTTCCATTATTTATCACCAAATTCCAAAATGATTTCTATTCTTCACCAAATATCCTACCATAGTATTATGGATGATTATATACCAACTAATAAAGTGACATTTTGAGCTAGGTGTGGTGGTGCACACCTGTAATCCCAACTCTCAGGAAGCTGATACAGGAGCATCACCACAAGTTCAAGGTCAGCCTGGATATATGTAGTAAGTTCAAGGCCAGGCTGAACGACATAGCCAGACCCTGTCTCAAAAAGCCTAGATAGGTAGGTAACTTAGACAGACAGACAGACAGAGACATTTTATAATCAAAATTAAAGCTAACAAAATGAGATTAAAGATCTCTAAATTTTTCCTCAGGCTTTCAAACAATCCTTATTAATTTTTCTGAAGGATATAATTCTTAAATAATTACTGTAGTTCTGAAATAAGAGAAATGTTGAGTTTATGATAAATACGAATGCTTAAAACTAAGTCAATTATGAATAATTATATATCCATTTTTTCTTAATATTTTATTATTTTATATGGGTCCTCTGTAATAAACAATTAAGTGCATACACTGACAATGAAGTATATATTTCACCTCATGTTCAAAAATGTGAAATCAGATTTATTATAATTAATTTATCCTCAGACACTAACAATATTAATGATTTTACTTAATCCAATTAGTATTACTGTCATGTTGAAAATGAGAACGGAATTATTAAACCAATATTAAAGAAGTCAGGAATGTAAAAATACTACTAATAGAATGTAAACAGCACTGGGTATTTACTGAACACACCTAGTCATAAATTATTATACAAACTGTGAATATTAAAACTATAGGATTGTATGTTAGCCTAAAAAAATCCTGTTACATTCAAAAGTAATTACATACTAATTCATTCTAGGGTTTGACAGAGGTCAATACAAACTCCAGTCCAATTTTCTATACCTTGTATATCTACTCTACCCTAGTAAACATGTTGTCACAATGAACTCCAAAGTACCGTGAAATCTCAAATCATTGAAGACTGAATTAATGCTTTAGAAAATCTTCCAATTTGTTCAAACTGTTCTCTGGTTAACCCCCTAACTCAAATTTTAAGAGTCAATTAAACAATGTTCTGATTCAAATACTGAAAAATATTGCAAAATTTATGTAGAAAATTACATATTATAAGCCAGACATGGTGGCGCATGCCTTTAATCCCAGCACTTGGGAGGCTGAAGCAGGAGAATCGTTGTGAGTTCAAGACCAGCCTGGGCTACAAAGTGAGTTCAAGGCCAGCCTGAACTGCATAGTGAGACCCTGTCTCAAAAAACAGGGCCAGGGATTTAGCTCAGTAAGGCAGGCACAAGGTAGTGAGTTCGATCCCCAGTACCAGGAAAAAAAAAAAAAGAAAGAAAATTACATATTATAAAATTTTTCACAAATAAGAACACTATGCATGTACACATACACATGCATACATACACTTTCCATGTTGTTCAAGTAACCATATAATTCAAGAATAATTTTAAGAAAGAATAATACAAATCACTCATTACTTAAAAACATTTAGTAATTCTAACTGCCCACAGACAGACATGATGTTAAAGTTTAAAATAAAAAAGTATTTACCTTGCCGGGTCTAAAAAATACTTTTGTTAACCCAAACTTGTAGTCAACTTCATTTAAGCCCAAAGCTTTAAAAAGAGCCTGAAAAATAAAAGTTTAAAAATTAAATTTCAACTGGTAATTACAGGAAAAATTTAATTGGTAAAAAATTTCAATTTAAGCATCATTTGTACCTTACAAAACAACCTTGGATCCAGTCTTGCAAGTTTATCCGGCATATACTTTTTATACATGTTGTAGAGCTCATGAAAGGAAGCTCGTGATGGGAAGCCGCCCTGCATCAAGTCCAAAACAGACACCATACCTAGAGTCACAAAAACACACATCACTGCCAATCGCTGCACAGAAGTCCAAAAGAATTTGTGAATGATAAAACAATTTCATTCATCAATGTTTAGGAAGGGAAAACAAACAGGAACTGTCAACAATAAAAAATTACATAGGAAATATATTTCTAATCACTGTGTTCCAATTTATTCACCTAAAACTACTCTAATCAAATTCCATCTAAAACCAGCATGACTAACCAATCCTAGAGTAAAATTACTCATCTCCGGAATACTCCACGTCTACTTTGTATCTATTTTTATGCTTGGCACACATATAATGCAAAGCCCTGTGTGGTGATTAGGACATAGTGTCAACTTGATTGGCTGTGGGATCCACGCGGAGGGCTGGTGGTCCACACTTCTGGGTATGTCTGGGTGGGTCATGGAAATGTGGCCTTGGCGTCCTCGTCTTTCCTTCCTGACACTGCTTCCCTGCTCTGCTTCTCAACCACCAAGAACTAAGGAGCTTTGCTCCACAAGACTTTGCATCATGATGCTTATGCCTTGAAGTCAGATAGCAATGGACTAAATTCCCTTAGAACAGAACCAAATTAGCCTCACCTCTAAGTTCTGAATGTCAAGCACTGCATCCAACAACAAGAAAGTTAACACAGAAAATCAGCACTGGAGAAAGGCTGTCATTGCTGTGACTGTACCTGACCATGTGGCTTAAAAGTTTCTGAAATGTCTTGTGGGGGAAGTTTGAGACAGTTTGGAGACATGGGCTGGAGAAATCCTACAGTAAACAGCTTGAGGGGTGATGCTGGTGGAAATTCAGAAGACCAGAATGCTGATGGGTACACGGACAGTAAAAGCCAGACTCAAGAGACTTCATCTGGGAACAAGGTCTCCACCGGCAATTGGATTAAAGGCCATATGTGACACACTATGGCAGAAAATTTGTCTACAACTTGCCCATGTCCTAAGACTTTGCAGGAGACTGAGATAAAGGCCAGCAGACTAACTAATCTGGTGAAAAAAATTTCAAGACAGTCCAGCATTTGGGCTGTGGCATGTGTACCGCTCACTGCTTTTAGACAGATTTACAGTGAGAAAAAGGGGGTAAAGGCAGAGCAGAAAAATTTGAGAAATTTAAATTTTGATCCAGAAAGAACTATGAGTAATTGGATCCAGAGAAGGTGTGGCTGCTGAAGAGATCAGCACCTTTAAGAAGAAAACAAGTACAGTCAAACCCTGAATTGTGAGTAACTTGGTCTGCAAGTATTCCACAAGACAAGTGAACACTTCTAAGAAATTTTAACTTGATAAACAAGTGATGTATTGCAATACAAGTAGTACATCACGCCGAATGTCACATGATCACAGTTGGTTCTTTTCTCTCTCTCTCTCTCTCTCTTGCTACTTTGATACACAAACGCTTTAGATTATGAGAGAAACAAATTATTCTCACAAACTAAGGTTTTATGAGTAAGCTCCAAACTTATGAACAAGTTCCATATCCGGAGAACTTTCTCAAGTCAGAATCATTTGTAAATCCAATGAAGTGAGTCTTACACATCCTTGACACAAATACACAATGTAAAGAATAAAAATACCAAATATAAAGGTTCAATCATATCGCTGAAAGTCTGCAACATTCGTAAGTTAGGGACTTTCTGCACTTTTTATACAGATAAAAATAAAGATGTCTTCAAGGCATTTCAGGACTCAGTGTGACCCCACCCATTACAGATCCCAATGGTATAAAAGTGTAAACCTTTCATTCAAGAAGTGAGTCCCTAGGTGCCCTGCTTGAGAAGGGCCTCCTAAGGAATTAGTTCTCCTAGATTCATTTCACTCTGCTCAGCCATTCAAGCACTCAGAGGTTGCAGCAGCCAAGGTCCAGTGGGGCTTAGCTACTGCCAGCACTGGTGGCAGAACTAGGCATGAGCCACACGATACAGGTTTTACTAGCATGCAGAAGGCAAAACTTGTGGGCTCAGGGAGGATTCCACTCAGATTTCAAAGGAAAGCCTGAAAGGCCAGGCAAGGAGCTATTTCTTGAAGAGGGTTCTGCTTAAAGACGTAGCAGTACAGTCAAAAAGGCAAGGGAGATGCCAAGAAGTCGGACATGTCAAGAACTTGGAACATCTGCCAAAGAAACTGCAGGTTTTGAGTGGAGCTTGCCCAAGAGAGAGGGGTCGTTGTCCTTACAAACAGCGAAGTCATGGAGGTGGGGCCACCCAAACCCTCTGAAACTCACATCTCTTCACCATGTGTTCCAGATGCCAGACATAGAGCTACAAGATTTAGTGCTGCCCCTGCTGGGTTTCAGGCTGATTTTGGACCTATTCTTTTTTTCTGCAGCTCTGTTCCTCCCTATTGTAACTGGGAAGGTCACCATACCTTGAGATTATATAACTTATTCTTTGATTTTTTTTTTCAGAGCCTCACAGGTTAAGGGTCTCAGAAGAGACTCTGACTTGGACCTTTGAAAATCCTTAAATTGTTGAGCCTCTGGAGTGTTTCATTTCCAGTTGTACAACTGGAGAGTTGTGTTCGATGGAACTGGGATCTTGCTATTATCTTTAATTGGAGATTTCAAGTATAGTTGAAGGAGTTGTGTTTGGGTTACAAGTTGACAAGGGTTGGGATGTGACAATTAAGGTAGAAATCAACTTGACTGGCTTTGAGACCCACTCAAAGGACTGACAGAACACTTATGGGTATGCCAGTGTGGTTCATGGAGGTGTGGCCTTGAGGTCTGTATCTGGTACCCTGATCCTTCCTTTCTAACACTGTTTCCCTGCTCTGTTTTCCAGCTGGCATGAACTAAGCAGCTTTGCTTCACCATGCCCTTATGCTAGATGATCATGGACTGAATTCCCTTAAGACATAAGCCAAATTAAGCCTCTCCTCCTTTAAAATGTATGTGTCAGGTCCTGCATCCAGCAACAGGAAAGTTGACTAATATCCCCTACACCTGGTTACTTTCTAAGTCCTGAGTTTAATTTTAGAACAAGATTCCTGACAAAAGTTTCCAAAGAGTAGTCAAATATATTTCCAAATTCACTCCAGTTCTTAAAGCAAAAGGGGAGGAAAAAAAGGTTTTTCATAAAAAGATTCTCTCAGAGAAACTGATCTATTAGAATGATGTGTCCATAGAATAAATATCTATTATCAGTGTAATTCTAGCTCTGAATCAATGTGAGCTTTTCAGGTCAGGAAAAGTATAAAATAGGTTGAGAAAGATTGAACTGCTAAATATAATGGCAAGACTTTTATTCACAGCAATCATACTGAATTTCAGTATCTGGGACTCCTCAAATCAAGGAGAAAATAAGATAATTCAATAAAAAGTGTTATGACAGATGGATAGCCTTTTGGGAAACAAAAATAACACCACACTTTTACCTTGTTTCTTATACTAAAATAAATTCCTGCTGGTCAAAAATTTTAAATAAAAAAACTATGAAAGTCTTTTAAATAAGTGCATTTTTATTTTAAAACAATCTCATAAGGAAGACAGTGTTTCCAGGTAGTCAGACTGAATTTTAACCTAATTATCAAAGATGTAAAATATTAATACAGTGTACCTCAGTTCATGAATGCTTGTCTTTGCAAACAACTTGGCTTGCATACAGAAGCATTTGACAAAATTTTGTTTGTTTGCAAATTGCATCAGATGACAAACATGACCACAGCCATCTTTTCCATATAAACACAAACGTGGCCATTTTTCCCAAAATTGTAGACCATGTTAATGTCATGAACCAAGGGATTACTGTAGTACTCTGAGGTTATGACACTATAGCAAAACACACACATACATTCTTAGAGTGTAAACCAGTGCAATACTTCTTTAGCATGGAAATTTGGATATGGTATTTATACTTTTGGTTCAGTAACGCTGGACTTCTATGAATCTGTCTACAACTTCCCACATTTGGACAAAGATAAGCTATGGACAATGCCCAGTGTCCCCTGCGTCACTGTTTGCAACAGAAAAAAAATCAGAAGTAAGTACCTACTGATTCAGTTATGTTACAAATACATAATGGAATATGAAACATTGACTAAAAACAGAGCAAAGCGTCATCTAACTAGTATAAATAGATCCAAAATATACAAAAACTATAGACAAATTAATGAAAGACATAAAGAATATCTTTCTTAATGAGAAGAAAAAATTTCCACAAGTAGACTTAGCTCTAGGTCCTGCCCTAGAGAAAAAAATTAAGGTTTTATTGGTATTGTCAGTTTTTGCCCATTTACAGAAAGTATCCTTGGAAAAAGCTATGCACCTCCACTAAGTTTCTCAGCTTTGCCTACAACTGCAAAATATGAACACTAAGAATTTCATGAAGGGTGGGGCAGCAAAAAAAAAAAAGAATTTCATGAAGCTTCACAAATTACCTACCCTACAACTGATTTCTCAGCACTTGAAGCTAATTCACCCTTAAGTCTTAGGTAGTGCAAAAAATAATAAAACTCACTATTCCTTCTAGAAATTCCTGTGACCTGCTTGATACAAGGCTGGCTGATTGTACCCAGAAGCCACCTTAGCTACCACAGACAGCACAGTTCCGAGGCCACAGGGGGAAAAAAACCCGACTTCTCTCTCCTTTCCCTACTTTGTACTGGTGTGGCTGGTAAGAAGACAGAACTCTGAGTAGAACATTTCCTAAATGAACTGTCTTCCAAATGGAAAAAAAATAGAAATTAAAAGGTAAAACAATATAAATCTTAAATATCTTTATCTTGAAACACTTCATATTTTTATTTCTATGAGTTACTGTCACTGGTGTGGTAAGAAGACAGAACTTTTAGTAGAACATTTCCCAAATTAATTGTCTTCTAAATGAAAAAAAATAGAAATTAAAAGGTAAAACAGTATAAATCTTAAATATCTTTATCTTGAAACACTTAATGTTTTTATTTGTATGAGTTACTGTTGTCTTTTGTTTTTCTTATTACCTAGTTACATTACTTGAACCAATTTTATATCATTATACTATTAGCAAACTTCAAAAAAAATCAAATTTTTATAAACCGGTATCACCTGTTAGGCTGCCAACATATCTTAACATGTTGAAATGTATTGCTTACTGAAGGACTGATCCCAGTTAAAGCAACAGTAAGTCCATACTCTGCTAACTGAATAATACATATAGTTACATCTAAACATGCTTCATTTGCTAGGACAACAGATGTTCACTTAGGAAATAAACTAATTGCATTATGTTAAACAAATCCTAAAAAGGAATTCAAATGGGAAAAAGTTAAACTCTAAGCTATAACACCCTAAAGACAATACACAAAAATATATCTCTAGTATAAGTAAAAATTCCATAAATATGAATTATTCAATTTTTCAGTACTTGTCAGAATTAGTCATAAATTTTTATGTTTGCTAGATCATGTGTTTTATTCAACAAATATTTACTAAGTTTAGTATATGCCAAGGAAAGTGAGATTTTTGTGTAAATCAAAACAAGATACATTTCCTGCCCTCATGGGGCTTGTGACTGGAGAAGGGGAAATTTAAATAATTACACAAGTGTACTCAAAATTTGTAACTAGGGCTACAATACATAGGCATTAGAACTCAGTACCATGCACCAAGACCCCCTTCTAAGATGGGAACAGTAGGAAAGGCTGTAACAGGAAGTAACGATCAGCTGACATGCAAAAGCTCAAGGAAAACGTGTGTCAGAAGTCTCCCAAACACAGGAAGCAGCGTGCAGCACCAAAGGCACTAACAGAAGCCAGTGTGCTGCAGCACAGTGCAGAAAGAGGTGAGGCAAGGGACACCCAGGCAGATGCCACGGGGCCTCACATGCTAACGGCTGGCCTAAAGAGAAGGGAGCCCCAGCAAGAAGCCGAGGAGAGAGGGTGACAGCTCGGATTAGAGCGGAACAGGAAGCACTAATTAGGGTGGTTATCAATGGGAGTCAGAGAAACTTGCAGAATGGAGACCTATGCTGTCCAACATAGCAGTCACCAGGCATGTATGACTATTTATAAATATTTAAATTAACTAAAATTCAGCCTGCAAAGTGTCTACTGGGCATCGTACTGAATAACACAGATACAGAGTAATTCCCGCACCATGCAAAGTTCTACTGGACAGAGTTGGTAAACAGTGAGTAGGAAAATTGGCCTAATTTAAACCTGAAACAATACCCACGTAGAAAAAAATGAGCCGACAGAACCAACACAGGCACACATCATTTCAGAAGCCAAAGAAAGGCTATATTAAAGGGACTGGCCAGGGTCAAATGCTTGTGAAGTCCACTAAGAAGATTTCACTTAGGTCTGCAAAATGGACGTTTGATTTTACATCAGGCAATTACTGGTAACCTTGTCAGGACAAAAGTTCAATTCCCTTGGGGTTACAGAGTGCGTGGAAGGCAAATGATTAAGAAATTAAAATAGACTGTTCTTGGACAGCAGAGGAACAACTGGAGAAACACGGTGAGGAAGAAGGGAGTAGCTGCAAGGGACGTGGGTCTGAGGCAAGATTTCAGCGTGTTTAAATGGCAACAGCAATAGTAAAACACACATCATCAGATCTGAAGGTTCGTAAGAAAGTTAGGAAGGGAAGGATTTCAAGGCTATGTAAGCCTCAAGGAGGAAGGGGAATGCCTGCTTTCTGGACAAGAAAGAACCCTGTGCAGATAGGCAGAAGTGCTTGGCAGCTTTCGGTTTTCAGCAGAGAGACGGAGCCATCTGCTGGCAGAGCCTCAGAGATTTGAGGGCACTGGGGTGGATCTGACCGTCTCTGTGGACAGACAGAAAGTGCTGACCAGGGAAACTTGGCAGGACAGGTTTGAGAGTCCTTGAAAGGTCAGTGGTCATGAATTTAAATGGTGCCAACATCCATGCATTTCCTAAAGGAAACATAAGATGAAAATCTTACTGCATTCAAAAGTAATCAAACCTACGGCAAAGTATTTGAAAATGCCGGCCCTATTGAACTGTGCCCGACACCTGGTGACACGAACGTGAAAACATGGAGATACCTGAGCACTGAAGCTGAGACAGGATTTGAGCACCTTCAAAGTGGTGGCTTGTCATCTTCAGGTTAGGTTTGATGCAACGAATAAAGCTCGCTCCCTAGGGTGATAAAGGCAGCTCGGAGTCGCTAGAGAGAACATCCTCAGCTTTCTAGTTCTATGAACACCAGCAATTTTCAAAGCTATTAACACATAAAACTTTTAAAATAACCACTAAAGAACTTACAAACATATCAGTAAACTTTTATAAATTGAAGCTGGAAGTACATTTCTGCATAATACTAGAAAATATTAATTTTAGATTGGAATGACAAAATTTATAAAAAGAAAAGTCTTTCACTGTAAAATACATACCATATTTAAACAGTACGTTTTGCAGGCTGACATACATATGAGTTTATTCTATATTCATGTAAAAGTATTTATACACTTTCTGTGGTAAGAATATTATCCTATGAAGATTAAAGTATGCCCTTTTAATGTCAAAATGTTAAATAATACAAACATACACATAATCCACCAATCCTTTCATTCTACTTCAAAAATCCTGGCCATTTGTTTGTTGTGTTTTTGGTTTGTGACAGTGGTGGAAGAGCTGCTGCAGTACTGGGGAACTGAACTCAGGGCTTCACACTGAACTACATACCCTGATCCTTTTATAATATTTTTATTTTGAGACAAGATCTCACTAAGTTGCCCAGGCTGGGTTCAAACTTTTCATCCTCCTGCCTTAGCCTCCCACAGTGCTGGGATTTCAAGTGTGCATTCCCAAACCCAGCTGGAAAGTTTAATTTGTTAAACAATATTTATTAAACTCTAAAGGCATTCATGTGGCTATCAGATTATCCTAAATGAGGCAAAAGAAGACTGATTAAATATGCAATGAAACTGTCTAGTACTTAAGCTAATATACTAGACCCCCAAATAACTGTTTCTCTTCAAAATAGTAACCTTGAAAACCTCAATAGCTATTTCAACAAGGATGCTCATTGTGAACACTTGTAGAACACATTTCTATAAATCACAAAAGTAAGCTCATTACTGTGGAGTAGCACCTTACTGGAAAAATAAAACGCCTTCCTCATCAGCTTAGTCTTAAGTGACAAATGTTTGTAGCCAATGAGGATATTCAAAAGAAAAAGTTTCTATGGAAGTTTTGTTTTTTATTTAACAACACAGAGTGAGTCACTAGATGTACAGTTAAAAAAAAATTGGTTCTCATACATTTTGTCTTTATAAAGGAACAAGAAATATGTCCATTTTTCCATATCAACACTGCCATGGCTGAAGAATGTAACGAGTAATAAAATGAAATTAAATTACATGTCTTCTCTTTAATCCTAAAAAATACATTTTCCTCCAGGATTACTAATCATTTCCACCTTTGTGAAGCTATAGGCTAATCTCAAAAACATTCAAAGAGCTCTATATTTTTGTAAAACAGATTGACTTCATACACATATTTAGCCTTTCTTCAGAATACACCTAACAAAAACAACAACCACTTCAAAAACATATTTGAATGAAGGAAATTAAATATATTTCTAATTATTCTAGGGTTACTATGTTTACTCAGGTAAATAATAATAATAATAGTGTTAGAGGACTGTTTAAAAAATGCATTTTGTTTTCAAGTATACTCACAGTACTTCGAAGTTTATCCAAAAGCAAATTTAACTGTGTCTGTGAAAGAAAGGAAATGAGTTTATTTCAAGAAGTCAAAGTATACTGTAACAAGAGTTAATATTAATTTTCCAATGCTAAAATAAAATAACATGCAATAACATCCACATATAACACTCTGGAACTTAGCAAACTTCTGTACACAAACTCTTTAACAGCATCATGCAAAATGGCCAATGAAATGACAAGGGCTGTAACTACACAGAACTTGTATAATTAAAAGACTGAAAATCAGTCATCCTAAAAAGTCACAGATTTGCAGGTGGGATGAATGAGGAAAAAGTATATGGGCAACAAGGGAAGAAAATGAGAAAGCTGGGGATGCAGTCAATATGAGAATAGAACTACAATATTTCAAGATGTGGCAAACTGGGTATAGTTTGTATCATAAGCTATTAAGAATGAGGACAAGTTTAAAATATGCACTACTGCTGTCCATCAGGATTATTCTACATAACAGCATAAACAAAATTGTCTTACCTAGCTATAGGTATTCTTCTACTGTTTTAAAACATTTCACATTTTAATGATTTTCTAGAAATTGGACAATTTTCTTTAAAACTGGAAAATGAATACTATAAGACAAAACACTATGCTTTCCTGCTTTTAAAATATTGATTATAATTTACTCTGGTTCAATACACTAAAACCATTTATCTGCTTTACTACTCCACAAAGTAAATTAATTATGTAAAATTCAGTACATGGTTTTTTATACTGAGATCTGTATTACATTACTTAGGAGAGAAATTAAAATGCTATTCTTACATTAATAATATGGTGGTCATAACTATAACTGATACTAGCAGGCAGCATTCCCATGAGTAGGGCACTGCTCAAAGCTTTACATGCATATCATCAAACTTAACCCAATTAATGGTAACACAACTACCCTAATGAAGGATGCATGATTAGCCTCACTCTACAGGTGCAACAGGGAGGTCCGGAAAGATAAATGATTTGCCTAAACTATTGGCAAAGTCCCAATTCCAATACGGGCCTGACACCAGATTTCATTCTCCTCTCTGACTCTACAGTATACTTCACATATCACAGGCTTCGGTTATTAACATGAAATGAGTGTCACTGGGTCCAAGAAACACAGTCATACCCTAACTTATCTGGCTGACAGAGTTCTGACAACCTAATCAGTCTGCACCCCCACATAACTCAAAAGCAAGTCCAAGAGCCACTAATTTTGAAAGAAAACATCTGTCACAAAGCCTGTGCTCTTTAATCCACAGACCAAGCCTGGGGTTCTTCCCCCAAATGGAGATACAGTGAGAACAGTGGAACAAAATAAACTAATAGCAGCGAGAAAAGAGAAAAGACGGCCAATTATCAAAAAACAGCACTCAAAAATCATAAGGCATAGGGTAAACAGCCTTAGGCAACTCAGGCTCCATTTGTATTTTCACGGTAAAACACACAATTCATGTTTATAATAGGATACGGTTCCAGCACTCGGGAGGCTGAGGTAGGAGGAGCGTTGTGAGTTCGAGGCCAGCTTGGGCTACAACGCGAGTGCAAGGCTGGCCCAAGCTACATAGTGCAACCCTGCCTCAAAAAACCAGGGTTGGGAGTTTGACTCAGTGGCTTAAGCGCCTGCCCTGGCAGGTGCGAGGTTGTGAGTTCAATCCCCGATGCCGCAAAAAAAAAAAAAAAAAAAAAAAAGGATATGGTTCCTATCAAAAAGAATCATTTTTTTAAAAACACCAATGACAAGAGAAATAGGTTTCAATAGCTTGAAAATGCCACTATTCAGAGGAAAACTTGGTCCCCCACGATGCTGGCAACTGAAGTATCACTATAAATGATAACCTGTTTTATTACCTCGCATTCTTCAAATTTATTCTGATGAGTTGGTCAAATATATTTAAAACCAAGAATCACTACTAAGATTTTAATTCCAAACTAGTATTTTTAGTATCCGTTATAGCTTTCAAGAGTTAATACAAATATATATATATATATGTATATAATGTATTAACAATTATAAAGCATTTCAAGGCTCAACAAAAGATTCTTCAAACCAGTGGAATTTTAAGAATGTTTAGTTTTATTTGTATTGTCTAAAATTTCAGGCATATTCTTACCAGCAATGCTACTTTAACGTCAGAGTAGGAAAGTCCTTGATGAATATTTGTTTCTTATAAATTAATGTACTTTTTTGTTTTGTTTTGTTTTTTTGAGACTTGGGTCTCACTATGTTACACAGGGTAAAATTCAACTCCTTGGTTTAAGCAATCCTCCTGCCTCAGCTGGGACTATAAATACATACCAATATATCCACTTAATGTACTATTTTTTTAAACCAATCTGCTAGCAGATGTCTAATCAGGAATGGAAGATAAGTAAGAAAAAATATTCCATAAATTGAGTAAATTAAGGAACTCAAAATGAATGTAACTTAAAATTCAAAGTTTTTAATTCAGTTATCTAATTTTCCCACATTTATCATTTTTTTTTAAAATCTAGCTTTTGAAAATAATTTTTTTTTTTTGGTACTGTCCAGGGCTCATGTATGCTAGGCAAGCACTCTACCACCGAGCTACATTCCCAGCCATAGAAATACGATTTCATCAAATTAAATTATTTAGAGCCCAATTCAACCCAAAAGGAATCTGAAGTTTTTACTGCCAGTTACTATATTATTCTGATATACACTGTTCCTAATTATATCACTTTTGATAAAGTATATACTTCAAAAGGCAAATACAGAGTTTTATTGTAAATATAACAATACTTTGTGCAAATGTATAAAAGAAGTGGGTTCTTTTGTTTGTTCTATGTAAAGCATTATATTTCTGTCTGTTAAACTTGTAAGTATTTATTTTTCTATACTCAAAATTACAACCAACTAGTAATGTTCTTTTTGTTTTTCTTTTTTGTGTAGTACTGGGGATTGAATCCAGGATCTTCATACTAAGTTATATCTCCAGCCCTTTTTATTTTTTCCTTTCTTTTCTTTTCTGTGTGTGTGTGTGTGTGTGTGTGTGTGTGGTGGGAGGGTTAACCAGGAATCAAACTCAGGCCCTCATGCTTGCCAGGCAGGCACTGTGCCACTGGGCTAAATCCAGCCCTTTCTCTATTTCTCAGTCTGGCTGAGGCACTAAGCTTCCCAGACTGGGCTTTAGCTTTCGGTCCCAGAGTGTTGAGATTACAGGTATGTATATATAACCATGCCCTGCATGTTCTAGGACACGCTTTGTAACAATTCCTTGCCAGGTTTCAAAGGATAAATTACTGAGCCTAAGTTAATAAATGAACATTCCCTAATATTAAACAACTTGAATAGTTTGCCACACACGAGCACACTTATCTTTTAAGAAACTACAGAACACTTTAATTAAGTTTTAGTGTCATATGCATGCCAATGATGCCACTGTGAGAGAAAATGCATTGAAAATGCAGTATAAATGGAATCATTAACTCAAGATGGGCTCTTTGTAACATGGCAGCCACTCTAGCAACAGGAGTCCATGAAGGCGATCAATTACCTGAAGGCCCTGGCTGTGCCTGCTTTTCCTCTCAACTCAACTAGTCCTCTCTAGCCATCTCGAACTGGCCTACTCCAGCTAAAACAAAACTGCTGAATGAGGAAAGAAACAGAAAACATATGGGAAAGAGAAGGTGTAAAGGTCAACCAGGCGGTATGCAGAAGCAAGAATATTAGGAGAAGCAATCAGACATGTTATGTACTAGAAAGAACACATTGAGGAAATTACAATCATTTCTGCATATTCAGCGACTAGGGCTATGTTATGATATTTTATATGCAAGTCCCAACAACACAAGGTCTCTCCCCGCCCCACAAAGTCGTCTCTTGAAGCTCACTGAGTGATCTACATTATCCACTTTACAATACAAAAGAATCTATTTTATTTTAAATACGGTTAAAATGTTTTCAAAATAAATACCTTAAACTTGTTTCCCACACTGATGAAGCTAAGTTTTCCTGCTTTTTGTTTAGTGTCTTTGTTATTATTTGTGGATGATTCAAATAATTCCCGTATAAACTTATCCCTGGACTCACATATTAAGGATTCAAGAGACATATGTAAAGCATCATTATTTTTCTCCACAAACTGGGTCTGAAAAATAAATCAAATACAAAGTTTCAGTTCATCATGTGACACGCATCCCTAACCCCACTCTGTCCAGCAGCCCTCTCTGTGAACTGTGGCAACAAAATGTTCTTTCTCTGTGCCACCCAATGCAGCTGCCGGGGTCACAGTGAATATCTACTAGTACCTGAAACTCGGCTGCTGTACTGAAGAGCTGAGATTTACATTTTATTACATTGAAATGTAAATTGCCACTCCAAGCCAGCTAGAGGCTACTGCATCATGCAGTGTGGCTTCAACTTCAAGTGGTCTTCTCCTTAAAAATGACACACTCACTGTTTCGTAGCACACAGCCCCTGCAAAATGCCTGATAATAAAGCCTTCATCATCTCTGAGATTCCTGTGAACTGCCAGCTTGGATTTCCTGGGAATCTAAAAAACAATACACACATGCATTACTAAATTCTCAAAAACAGACTACATAATATTCCTTCAGACAACATCTGAGGTTAAAATACTTATAAAGTTTTCACACTTTTCACAATGATATCGCTTTTTAAACATTTAATACAGCTTAAAGTACCAGTGAAATCTAGCACATATTTGGTTATAATCCCTTATGGAAAAAAAGAGTATAAGATCAAAGCAAACACACAAAAATCCATTATTTAGAAGTACAAAACCAAAAGCCCATTATTTAGGAGCAAATGCAAAGCAGCTTTGGCATTTTATAGCCAAACACCATTTCTAAGCAGTGGTTCTTGATCTTGATATGTATTAGTCACCCAGGAAACTTCCAAACCTCCAGAGCCCACAGCTTTTAAGACTCCCGTGTGCTGCCTGTTAAAGGCACACCTGAAACCAGCACAAGGACCCTCCCAGGTCCTAAACCGCACACCTTAACATGTTCACACAATCAGCCTCAATCTATCTCACAATAACTAAGTGCTTTTATTGTTTACTGTGTCATTATAATAGCTCATATTTAAATCTTTAAGTTTTCCAAACTGCCTGACCACATATGACCCTCTAAGACACCGAAGATCTTTGGTGGCTCCAGGTCGGGGAGCTCCCAGGACACAGACACTCTTCACTGCCTGAGTGAAGACTCGATGGCCACCTTGCCAGGCCCCTCCTCACAAGCCCAGCCACGCCCACTGCATCACTCCCCGTTTCCGCATCACTAGCACTAGAATCCCAGGAGGATTGTAAAAGCATGTGACAGTGCCCAGCACCTGCTAAGTGCTCCAGAAATGGTGAACTTAGCCACTTCCAAATAACTACATTTATTTTAGAATACAGAAAACAAAGGATGAAATAACAAACATCTGTATTTTTATCACTCAAAAAAAAAACTACATCTATAAAAGCAATAGCCTACAGTATTAGTTAGAATTTACTGCCTTGTTTTGTGCTCTTTCAATAAATCTCCCAAACCTCAATCCTGGCACTTCTTGTTGCTGTCCTTTAAGTTACAGAGCTCTGAGATTCTGATCACAGAACTCTTGATAAAGGCAACCATGCATCCACACGCTGGAAACAGCAAAGACCAGGGAGCTGAGAATAAATGGGACTGGATGCATATCTTCAATTTTAGTACAAGTTTTGTTGAGGATATATACTATTTTGTTTCACCTCTGCCCCAGTAGTAGAAACAGGCTCCAAATTACAACAAATATTTAGGATACAGAAATCCAAGTCAATGGAGCGGGTAGTTCTGGGATTCCAGATTTTGAAGATTAACATAATTACATCAGTTTTTCACATAAATATATTTAACCTATACACCACTGATTTTTTAAATGATCTTTTAAAAACTGTTTTTAAATTTTCTTTCCCCTTTTAACCTGTTAATGAGGTACGAGATAATGTGCAATGCATATATACGTTGTAATTCTGTTAATGATGACTGGAAACAAAAATAAGCTTCTTCATCTATTAAAGTACTGAGTGTCACAAAATCTCAAAAGACACACAGCATTTACCAATCAGTAGCCCAGTTCCACTAAGTGACAGTAAGTAGCCTGCCTCTCCCTTCCCACCTCTCTGTCTTCCCCAACTGCTGTGGTTATCTGTAAGATGAAGTAGCACATATCTTTACACCTGAAACTGACATCTGTATTTCTCAGCACAAGGATGGAGTTGTGCTGTCTCAGGTAACGACGGTTGAGAAAAAAGACGCAGAATTAGGTAAACCCAGAAAGCACTTCAGCCACACAACCCACCCTCACAGAGAAAGGCTCTACTTTTCATTCCCACAAAGATTCAAGCACAGCTCTATGATCCAGTAGCAGTTCAGGGGATCAACTTTTTTTAGAAGTACTTTTTCAGAAGTGCACTCTCATTTATTTCTATTATCTTCTGTATCTGTCTTTCCCTTTGCACCACATGATCCTCTATTGTTTCAGTTTCCCTTTCCCCCTCTGTAAGGATTTTCCATTCAAAACTCCCTAGGAAAGAGATCAAATGGATGGGCTGATCACTATCTGATACAGGTTGCTTCCACCAGTCAGAGTTGCATGCCACTGCCTTCACTGCCAAACTGACAAATGTGCAGAAGGCTGCTTGTTATTCTAGCTGCCGACCCAGGACTATGATCAAGGTCATTCAATAGGAAAAAAGCAACTGACGGCCACTTAGCTCAGAAGAGAGAGCATGAAGGCAGCAGGTACAACTCACTGTACGTCTTGTGTGAAATGTACTTTCCACATGAAGAAATAGTCTTGGTTGTATAAAACACCCACCCCCAACATGTGTGTGTGTGCATGTGTGTGTGAATTTAATGTCCCCTCCAGAAGAGTCTGTGTTGCATTAATACAGTTGCTCTAAACCTTACATAATTCTACTTGTCTAGCATAGCTAATATCTAGTGCCTCTTTTTAAAGACTGCTGCTCCTATCAGAATCTCGGTCTCAGAATGATGCACTCACAGTGAGTCGGAAATGGTCCTTGTGTTTCTGGTGAACCGCAGATGTAAAGTGCTGGTCACTTGGCTGGGGAAGGCGATTTTCTTCATCCAAAATATCTAGTATTCCCACTAATTTCGCTTCAATTAAATCTATTTTGAAAAATAAAAATGAATTTTGATAGTGTAAAAACATTTTAAATGTCTGGTGAACAATTTACTGATCTAACATTTCAAGGTTACACTGGTTAGAAACAATGTAACAGATAATTCTGAAAATATTTTATCAATGGCTATTGTGAACAGATGGATTTTAATTCGAAACCTGGCCATTTGTTAAATCATACCATCACAGTTTTAATATAGATTTTAGAAAAACAATTCCATGAAGAAAGCAACTAACACAATAACAATACCATTTGTAAACTAGAATAAAAGGTTAAGGAATCAGAAATTTGCCCTTTTATAGATGGCATCTATATTCAAACTGAAATAAAACTATATGAGGTTTAGCATGCACAGCTTTTAGTAAAATACTTTTTAAAAGTGACTCCAGTGCTTTTAAGTGAGACGTTTCAGTAAGCCTTTTTTTTTTTTTTTTTTTTTTTTTTTTTTTGAGACAAGTGGCTTTCTGTTGTCCAGGCTGGTTCTGAGGTCCTGGGCCCAGTGGTCCTGGCCCTGCAGGGACTGAAACTGCAGAGGTGCATCACTGCATCTATAAAAGCACATTTTTACAGTCTTTGGCTATGATGTTTAAATTTCCCACCTATCCAAGATAACTTTAAAACTTCTTAAACACAGTACACAAAACAGCAAGAGAAATCCAGAATCTAGCTGCACTGATCAGAAAAGGACACCGCTTGGGCAGTGCCTGCTGCGGGGAGGGCAAGTTGTGCTCTCTGGTGCGGCAGGTCTGTCGGTCGGTCGGGCTGCAGGAGAAACAGTGGGAAGGCCCCAAAAGCAGAAAGCAGCCCCTGAGTGAGCGGCACAGACTGAGAAAGGCCACAGCGCACAAGGGAATGCTGGGTGAACCAAGTGCGAGGTGACAGTGATACAGTCTGTTTCCCATTTCCCCAGGAAACACCCACCAGTGCTGCTTGCACGACAGCTTTATTTTGTTAAAAAATGTTATTTCTGCCTAGAAATAACGCCAGCAATAGTTTTTGTATTTATTTATACACTGAAAATCAGTCAGCTTTGCTTCAGCTTCAAAAAGCATGTTTCTGTAAAAATGAACTGAGCACTAGCAGCAAGCTGCACTTTTCTCAACGGGAAATGGATAAAAGTTGTACTGATGTAATGTTGTTATGCTCTGTGTCCAAGTCTAGCACACGAGTTATTGACTGGATTGTTAAACAGGCTTTTCAAAACAAGGGCTGTGCAGCAGCTGATTTTAGAAGTTGACTGGAAAAGAAAAAGAAGACCAAAAGCTGCCGGAAAGGGGAAGGTTGCTTCATCACTGAAACAGAACAGAGGACCTACCCTCCTGCTGCCCTGCCAGTCTGGGAATGACAGGGGACCTGCTGCCACCAACCTGCAACTAGGGAGAGGGTGCTGCTGGCATTCACAGGAGGACAGAACCCTAGAAATCCCAGACAAACGTCCCCTGCAGCCAGGCCTAAGACTGGGCTTCTTCACGAGAGATGATGGATCCATCAGCTGCCAGAGCAACCGATGTCCCTCGTAGCAGATTCATGTGTTAGCTTTTTAAGCAGGAAAATGTACACCATAATAAACAGAAGAAAATTTTTTAACAAAGCTCAATTTTATGCCTTGGCAGGAAAAAAAGAAATACAACTCAAAAAGAAGTTTTCACAGTTTCCTAGTAACATCAATCACAGGAGTAGAGAAAAATTACTAATAACACATTCACTGCATCTTCCCATACTGCACAAAGGCATAATAAAACCAATACATACCTATGCAGTCCTGATTATCCACATAATGTACTTCATTAACACCTAAGCCTTCTTTTTGATAGAGTTCTTGTTCCTATATATGAAATAATCATAATTATAGATACAGAAATACTACTATATTAAATGAAGTCAGTGTTTTGTGTTGTTTCTAATCATAACATTTGTTAATAAAATACAAACATTTATACCAATTAATATATGTCTAAATGGTATCTAAAGACAATAAATTTTGAACATTTACAGACAAGCATTAATATCAAGGAAATGGCAATTACTTGCAAATGTGCTCTAAAACCTTCACAGTGATATGATATATATAAGGTACAAATCATTTATGGAAAACTATGTAATTTGTAAGATTAATATATAAATGAAAACCAATCACTAGAAGTAAACCTAGTATCTTCTTAAATTTTTTTGAAAAAGATTTTATGCTGACCATTGAAACCCAATTTGAATTTAAATTTCACATTTATATTAAAGGATTATTATAAAAGTACACAGAAATCAGGAAGGTGTCTTCTTTCTATACAGCTCCCATTTCTATGTAAAACTTCTTGCTAGACTGGCATGGAAAGAATGGATTAGGGTATTTTAAAAGCAAGGGATGAATGTAAAACTTCACATGGTAATGGAAGGATTAATGTGACTGGATAAAACATTTTCACAGGAACTATTTTTCTGATAAATATTTAACTCATCTGTTTTATGACTGAAGTGGCTTACCTATATCATATAAGTAAAATGTACAAAAGTTGAAACATGCCAGGAAGTCCATAAAGATAAAAATACAATAAAATTGTGGTAAAAGATATGCCACTGAACAAATGGACTTAATTATCTACACTGAAAGTTTCATCCAACAATAACAGAATACACATTTTTCTCGGCAGTACACAGAACTCTTTCAAAATACCATAAGCCATAAAGCATGCTTAAATACAAAACAACTGAAAGAATTCCCTGCATACCACTGGATCATAGTGGAATAAAACTAGAAATCAACAGTAAAGGAAACCGCAGGCCTGAACACCTCCAACCGGAAGACAACTAAGTCTGCCTTCCGGGGGCCTGCGCAACAGGTGTGGACCCCAGGAAGATAAACATGTGCCCCGCGCCCTGCGCCCCGCGCCCCCGCTCCCTCACGCCTACCAGCGCTGGGGCTAAGAAGCAAGGACAAAGCTCTGTGCCACCGCCCCCCCTGCCCCCCACAAAGCAATCTGCTCATTCGGAGGTCTGGCTAAATTGATAGCAACTAAGGTACATAGAACAACTAAATGCTAGTATTGTTTTGTTCATTTTGCAGGCCTGGGGCTGGCAGCCTGAGCATCTCTTTGGAAGATGACAGTAGCAATGTAGCAAAAATGCGGGATTCTCTTCTGTCTTGTCTTCGAGGCCCTATATTGTTCTCACTGTTTCGCTTTATTCTGATTAATTTTTTTTTTGGCCTTATTTTATACTCTGCTTTTATTGGTTTTATTGTGGGTTTTTTTGGTTTGATTTTACTATACCTGTTGGAAGGGTCAACTATTCTGAAAATAATGGGATATACCATAGTAGCTATTGTTTTCATAGTATCTTTCTTTGAAGTTCTGTACCAGTTCTACTGCTTTGTTTTGATTGACTTCATTCTGTTTTGTTGGATTTTACTATCTTTAAAATTTAAAAAAAAAAAAAAGAACAGTAAAGGAAATCAAAGAAACAACACAAACACATGGAGATTAAATAATATATTCTTCCATAATCAATAGATCACAGAAGAAATTAGGGAAAAAATTAAAAAGCTCACAGAATCAAATGACAATGCAAGCACAATAGACCCAAACCTATGAAACACAATAAAAACATTCTAAGAGGGAAATTTATAGTAGTATATGCATGCATTAAAAGAATGGAGCAATCTAAAATAAACTCATCATGCAAATCTACAATAATCCAAATCTGAAACTAACAAAAGGAAAGAAAATACAAAGATCAGAGAAGAAATGGATGAAAAAGACTAAAAATATAAAAAGGTCAATGAATCTAAGAGCTAGTTCTCTGAAAGAATAAACAAGAAAAGCACAGGACCTGGTGTATTCACCACAGAATGCTACCAGAACTTCACAGAAGACCTAATGCCCATATTTCTCAAACTCTTGCATGAATGTAAAAAGGAAGGAGCACTGAAAACTAATTGCTGTAAACTATCATTACTCTGATATCAAAACCAGACAAAGACTTACCAAAAACAAAACAGAACTACAGGCTGCTCTCCTTAACAAACATAGGTGCAAAAATCTTCAATAGATACTGGCAAACAGAATGCAACAAATCACTAAAAAGATCATTCTACCTGACCAAGTAGGCTCCATCCCAGGAATGCAAGGTTGATTCAACATACATAAATTGAGAAACATAACACATCATGTAAACAAAAGCAAGGATAAAAAAAATCATATAATCATCTCAGTACTAGATACAACAAAGGCCTTTTAGAAAATCCAACATCCACTCATGATAAAAACCCTGAAGAAAATAGTTATAGAAGAACCTTGTCTCAATCTGATAAAAGCCATTTATGACAAACCTACCATCAACATAATATTAAACAGGCAAAAGCTGAAAGCTTTTCCTCTAAAATCACAAACAAGACAAGGATGTTCACTATCAACACTCTTGTTCAATACAGTTCTCAAAATTTTAGCAAGAGCAATCAGGTAACAGAAATAAAAGGAACACATATAGGAAAGGAAGAAGTCAAACTATCTTTGTTCACAGATGACATGATCCTTTGCATAGAAGACTCAAAAAATTTCACCAAAAGACTCCTACAACTAAACCAATTCAGCAAGGCAGCAGGATTCAAACTCAACACACAAAAATCATTAATGTTTTTGTACACCAATAATGAACCCACCAAGAAAGGAATAAGGTAAACAATACCATTTGCAATAGCTTCAAGAAAAATTACATATGAATTAACCTGACAAAGAAAGTGAAAGATCTCTATTTAAAAGAAAAAAAAGAACTCTGAAAAAGGAGTTCAGAAAATGGAAAGATATCCCCTGTTCACGGCCATACCTTCAAAACTGATATATAGGTTTAATGCAACCCAATCAAAATAACAACCAGAGGGAAAATTTTTTAAAACTCCTAAAATCTATCAATAACAGCCAAAACAATCCTGAACAGCAACAGAAAAGCAGGAGGCATCATAATCCCAGATTCCAAATGAACCGTGATTCTAAATCTAATGTGATTTAAAAAAAAAAAATGGTACTAGCATAAAACAGACAGTATATCAGTGGGACAGAACTAAGGATGTGAAAACAACTCAAGACACTTTCAACCCTGTAATCTTTGATAAAAGGACCAAAAACATACCTTGGACAAAAGATGGCCTATTTACCAAGTGGTGCTGGGGAAAGTGGTTACCCACATGCAGAAAAAAGTGAATCTAGACCCATTATCTCTCATCCTGCACTAAAATCAAATCAAAATGGACTAAAGACTTTGATTATAAAACAGAAATCATACTAAAACAGAAACACTGAATCTGCTGGAAGATAAAATGTGTCAAACTCTTAAAGACATAAGTGTAACCAAAGCTTTTCAGAACAGAACCTCAATTGCAAAAGAAATGTCACCAAAAAATCAACAAATGAGATTATATCAAATTAAAAAGCTTTTGCACAGCAAGGGAAACCAACACAGTGAAAAGCCAATCTACTGAACTGGAAAAACTTTTGCCACCTACTCCTTGGACAGAAGACTAACATTTAGAATATACAAAGAACTCAAATAATTAGATCCTCCAAAAATAAAAGACCCAACCAAAAAATGGGTCATTGAAATGAATAAGACATCTACAAAAGAAGTATAACTGGCTAATAAGTACATGAAAAAATACTGACCATCTTTGGCCACTAAAGAAATGCAAATCAGGGACAGTAACATAGCTTAGTGGCACAGCACCTGCCTGGCAAGTGTAAGGTCCTGAGTTCGATGCCCAGGACAAAAAAAGACAGAAAAAAAGAAATGCAAATCATAACAACACTGGAATTCCATCCTACAAAAAGAAATTCCATCCTACTTATAAAGAAAAGCTGCCAGACGTGGTGGCACAGGCCTATAATCCAAGTACTCGGGAGGCTGAGGCAGGATTGCTGTGAGTTCCAGGCCAGCCTGGGCTACATAAGCAAGTTTACATAAGTGAGTTCAGGGCCAGTCTGTACTACATTGCAAAACCCTGTCTTCAAAAGAAAAAGAAAGAAAGAGAGAAAGAGGGAGGGAGGGAGGGAGAGAGGGAGGGACGGAGAGAGAGGGAGCGAGAACTGTTTATGAGACAGGATCTCACTATCTCACAAGTCCCAGTTGGTCTTGAACTTGAGATCCTCTTGCCTTAGCTTCCCAAGTGCTATAATTACAGGTATGTGCCACCACACCTAGCATACACTTTGAGACCATAATGACAGGTTAAACACATCAAAAACACAAGCTTAACTATCACACAAACTTCCCTTATATGAGAAATTCAAAGTATAAATAATCTAAAGATCAAAAGAAAAAACAGACAATAGATAGGCAACAGGGAGATAGATCTTTTGTAAATGGAAGGGGATCTAGAGGTGGGGGTGCGCTAAAAAGAATATATGTTATGTACATGTATCTACTCACAATAAATGTAAGCATTACATATTACAAATGTGCTTTAAAAAAGAACTCAAAAAACAACAAATGCTAGCAAGGTTGTGGGGAAAATGAAACCCTTCTACATTTTTGGCAGAAATGTAAACTAATGCAACCACTATATAAATTAGCATGAAGATTCCTCAAAAAACTAAAAATAGAAATTCCATTTGACCAAGTAATACTTCTGTACATTCTTCCACAAAAGTTAAGTCATCACATTACTGTGATGCAGGCACATGTTTATAGAAGCACAACTCATAACAGATAAATCTTAGAAGTGCCTTATATGCTGGCCACCGACAGATGAGTGGACAAAGAAAAGGTGGCCTATATACACAATGGAGTGGTACTCACTCACAAAGGAGGACAAATTCAAGCCACCTGTAGGAAAATGGATGTGATCTGAGAACCACAATGCTAAGTGAAATAAACCAGACACACAAGGTTAAATGCTGCAGTTTCTCTTACATGAGAAACCCAAAGTATAGACACTTTAAAGTACAAAATAAAAGACAGATCATAATAATAGATACTGGGAAATAGGAAGAAATGTTCAAATAAGAAGAGGAACAGGAGAGGGGAAGGGAAAAAAAAAGGAAGAGACAAGGGAAAAAAAGAATAGAAGAAAAATGGAAACAAAGCTTTTGTAAATAAGCAGGAACGATGGTTTAAAGGGAGGGGAATGGAACGGGAAAAAAGCAGCAAGATGCATCATGTACAGGTACAAATTTCCTACGATGAATGTGATCACTATGTAAATCTAAAATGTACAAATAAAAAAAAAAACACGTATCATAGGACACAGGGAGGCAGATTTTGTGAGATGGGAAGGGGACCTGAGGAGGAGAAGAGATGGAAAGTCAGGAAGGAGAGGTAAAAATTAAGATGCAACATGTATATGTAACGATTCCCCAAGATGAGTGTAATTTTTATGTATTGCAAACAGGCTAATAAAAAAGAAACAAAATAGCAATGCAACTATAAAAACATAAATAGATTATAATGATAATTACCTCCTTCAGAATCCTTTCGTTAAAAAATTGTTGGAGTTTTTCATTGCAGTAGTTGATACAAAATTGTTCAAAACTGTTATGTTCAAAGTACTCTGAAAACAAAACCAGAACCAAGAGTCATCATCATCATCAGTGCAAATTCATATCAATTCATCTTGTAATAAAACATTATTGTGACAATGACAATTTAAGATTACACTAAAAAACATATACAACTATTCTATACTCCCCAATGTTTTTATTTCAAGACAAATTTTGTTAGGCATTAAAATTAAGTATTAAAGATATCTTGTTCCAATTAACAAAAAAGGCAACAGTCATAGTTTTTAAAAACAGGTATTAAAGTAATCTAAAGCACAAATGACTTAAAATGCAATTCTTCTACAGATTTTTTTGTGCTTGATCTGTAAAACCATAGTATCAAAAAACATTATGGATACTGATTTCTTTCTGAAATTGAGATTATCTTAAATAATGTTTTAAAATCCACAAAACTCTGAAATTTTATGATGTTATATGTTGGATGCGCTGTATGCAAAATTATCATAGATCAAGAAACACATAACTTGTGAAGGACCACCTGGAGGACTCTCCTTGAATAAAGAGTAATTTCCATGTACTGATATGCACAGAGCTGGCTAAATCAATTCCTTCTCCCTTCAACTGGCTCTAAGCAATGCAGAGAGGGCTAGGTTTAGCCAAAGTGGAGGTAATTACTCTTTATTCAAGGAGAGTGGTCCAGGTGGTCCCCCACAATCTTTGAAGCTAGGCAATAGTCACTAGGGGATAGGCTGTTTCCCTGCCCTGTGACTCCCTAAACATGGCTAGGCCACCGCTCCAGGGCTGTCAACTGGGTTCAAGGCTCAAGATAAGAGGCTATGACTTTCCAGGGCAGAGGAAGTTTGCATATCAGAGCTAAAGCACCACACAGCCTAAACATTAACTGCTACCTCGACTGTGTTATGCACATTGCTCTTTCTGCATATCCTCCTCTCTGCATATTGCCGAGGTGCTTCCCGGCCTCCTACACAGCCCAGCTCACAGTACTCACGTATCTCCCGCCACTCTCACAGTCACTTGTCCTCAAGCCACTCTCCACAAATTAACAAAATCTGACTTAGGCCCTGGATTGAGGCCTTTGTTCCAATGAGCCTTTATAATGGCCGGACTTAGGACACCTTGACCTCCATAATTATAAATATGCCTCAGTGTCTTTATTCTCACCATGTGTTGCACTAAAAGTGGTAGATTGGAATTAACTCACTAAAATTCCAGTAACTATTTCATGGGATTACAAATCTACACTTCCCAGACTGTGACGAGGGCAAAAAAGAAATCTCTATAACTAAAGACAGTGAACTCTTAAGGCAGTGAGAGGGCTTTATCTGCCTCTGAACTAAAAGTAATAGTTTATTGTTAAGTTTTAAATACATACCGCCTCAAAAGCAAAACTCAGTCCCTCTCAAAATGTAAATGTTCTGCTCTTCCCTCGACAAAGACAAACAAACCACAAGAGAGAAACATACCAACTCCCTTAGGAGAAGAAAACCCACAGGACAGAGCAAAAGGTGAAAACCACCAGATTTACTTCGAGATCTCGGCAGCACAGTCACTCAGAACACAGCAGAACTCGGACTGTACTCAGCAATCCACTGAACATCTGGCTAAACACCTCCAAAGTTGTTCATGATGACGCATCTTGCTACCATCTTCACCGGATGGAAAATGAATTGGAAACAGCTATGTGCGTGAACACTAGCATGAAGTTCACACACAGCTCTGAGGACGGTCTTTATCAGAGGTGGTCAACCTGCAACACGTGTGCCACAGCCAGCTGTCTGCTGTCACTCAAAGCTCTCAAAGGTTGGCCATTACTGTCTCTATGTTACATTAACCTGCACTCAGGACTACGCTTTAGTCAGTGGTTTTAATGGCTTTATCTTAATTAGTAAGAGTCAGGAGTTTATCTTTATTTCAGTTATAGTCATTTAAGGGAATATAGGGATCTTAACTATGCTGATGTCAATCAACACGCTTTAGTCTTAGCTTTAGTGTGACCAAAACTACCCTCAAGGAGTCCTCTTTCAAAGCATCAGCCTCCCCAGTCATATGCCTGTCAACAGATAAATGGATAAATGCTATGGCATATATTTACACAATGGAATACGGCTCAGCCACAAAGAAGGATACATCCATGTCATTTGTAGGAAAATGGATGCACCCTGTAACCACAACACTAAGTGAAATAAATCAGACGCAAGATTAACTATAACATGGTTTCTCTTAGACAAGAAATCCAAAATACAAATCATTTAAAATACAAAATAAAAAGTTAAGATGAGCCGGGCGTGGGGGCACACGCCTTTAATCCCAGCACTCGGGAGGCTGAGGTAGGAGGAGTGTCATGAGTTCGAGGCTGGCTTGGGCTACAACGCGAGTGCAAGGGCGGCCTGAGCTACATAGTGTGATCCTGTCTCAAAAAACTAGGGCTGGGAGTTTGGCTCAGTGGCTTAAGCGCCTGTCTGGCAGGAGTTCGATCCCCAGTGCTGCCAAAAAAAAAGTTAAGATGATAGGAAACAGGGAGGTAAACTTTGTAGAGTGAGAAGGGGATCTAGGGATGTGGGAGACAGGAGGAAGAGTAGGGGAAAAGGAAAAACGATGGAGATACAATACAGACATGTGCCCACCTGGACTGTGTGTAGTATCTGTCCCAAACACACACTAATAAGAAGGGGAAAATGCAAAACGAGGGAGGAGAGTGGGGCAAGAGGAGTGAAGGGGAGCAAAAGCCATCAGTGTTGCGCACAAGCACGGACCTGCTAAAACGGAACCCACTGCACGCAGAGCCCAAACACACTGATAGAAAGAAGTGAGGCCACAGAGCATCAGCGTCCTAAGTCAGTCACGGTCCGAGAGAAGCAGGTATCAGCGTACAACTGGCAATATACCAAGTGAATGGCAGTAGGAGAGTTTTTAAGAGTGTTTTGAATATGTGAAAACAAACACCAAACAAACACAAACTCACAAAAGAATCTATACTTACCAAAGCCAGCAATATCCAAGACACCAATAAAATAGGAGGATGTTTCAAAAGGGAAACACTGGTTCACTCTGTTCACCACGTGGTCAAAGAGATGGCTGTAGACAGTCTTCGCGAGGGCATCTCGGGCATTGTTTGCTTGCTCCACTTTCAGGGGGACCCTGAAAGAAGGTGCGGTGAGGAGCCAGAGCCCCGGGTCAGGAGCTCCTGAGCACACTCACGGCAGCCGCGAGGGGGAACGCGGCTGAGGAGAAAAGCATCTGAGGAGGCCCACGGCCATGAGCCACACTCGGAGCCAAGCCCTATCGTGGGGTAAACTGACTGCAGGCTGCACACTTCACTTTACACGCTGAAACTATGAAAATTACTCAGAGGAATAATCTTCTGTTTGACTTTCCTAAATGCAAAAGAAACTTTAATTCAAGATGACTTTAAATTTGGATAACATACCTTTTTTTAGGAAAAAGAAAAGTTCGTATCTTAAAATTTAAACTAACTCTACTATGCAACTAAGTACAAGGTACAACAATATCAGATTTGCAGATAGAGATACACAGCTCATCTTCTAGAGGAAAATGACAGTCTCATGAACAGAGCTGGGACAGGACAATTTCCCAACACCAGGCTAAGTGATATACTGATAAACATGGGCTCAATGGGAGGCCCAAAAGAAAAAAAGTCAGATTTGGTTATTGTTTTTAAGAGGCATAAAGAGGATTATCAGGCAGAATTTAAAAAACAAGTGTGAACGTGATTCCATCTCAACCCAGAAAGAATAGCTTTCATCAAGAAATCAACCAGTAACAAATGCTGGTGGGGCTATGGGGGAAAAGGAACCCTTCTCCACTGCTGGTGGGAATGCAGACTGGTGCAACCACTGTGGAAATCAGTGTGGAGATTCCTCAAAAAATTAGAACTACAAGTTCCATTTGACCCAGCTATTCCCCCTCTACAGCTCTTACTAGAAGAGTTAAAAGCATTATTCCACAGCGATATGTGCTTACAAATTTCTATAGCAGCACAATTTGTAGCAGCTAAACCTTGGATGCCCATCAAGAGATGAATGGACCGTGAAAATCTAGTGTTTATACATAATGGAGTACTACTCTGCCATAAAGAAGCATAAATTTGAGTCATTTGTAGGTTAACAGATGCACCTCAAGACCATAATTTTAAGTGAAATAAATCAAGCACATAAGCTTGAATACCATACTGTTTCCTCTTCTGTGAGAAACCCAAAAGGTAAACAAGTTGCAAAACAGAGAGAGAACAGGTATTGGGAAGTAGGAAGAACATGTGCAGACGGGAAGAGGAACAAGGGAGGGGGCAGGGAAGGAAAAGGGGATTGAAAAACAGAATGGAAGGGAAAAATAAAAACAAAGCTTCTGTCAATGGGGAAGGGAAGAAAGACTGAAGAGAGAGGAGGAGAATAAGAAAAAAAAGAATTAAGATATGTACATGTATAAATGCCTCATGATGAATATGATCATTATGCATGGTAAACACTTACCAATAAAAAACAATTAAGTTAATAAAGTTTAAAAAATAAAAACAGAAAACATGCTTGAAATGGATTGTGGGCCCTCCAGAGAGAGGGGTGCTACAGCCTGGAACTGGGGATATTTACGTGCTTTGGGGTAGAACTCCGTGGAATCTGTCAATCTACAGAAAGTCTGGGCTTGCTTCATAGGAGAAACTCTAAGATTCACCCACCAGTAGGCAGATAATAGCTCCTTTCACACATGAAAGGATGCCCCATTTTAGAGGGGAAGACAGGGTGCCAGTTAATTGTCTTTCTTGAGGTCAAGTTTCTGCCCTAAAACAGTCAAATTTGGAGGTATTTTTAAAGCTCATTCAGGTCAGCCTGATACTGAGTCCCCACTAAACAGTACATTTCCTGCTTACATTGCCTACATTTCTTGAAGTGACCCTTATGTGGCTACCCCATCCAGGAAACATAAAAAGAACTGCTTGGGAGGAAGGTGGAAATCTGAAGGCCCCTCCTGGCCTTTCTGAGCCATCCTTGGAGCCTGCGGGGAATCCGCAAGGAGCCCAGCAAAGGTAGGCCTGTCCCAGCAGCACAGATGGAAAACATCCTCCAAGTCCCAGGTGGGGAGCGACGGACAGTGAAGGCTCCAGCTTCCCCAGAGGACTGACAGACCCCTGACAGAATCATAGCCTATGCAGCGCCAAGAGGGGACAGAAACTTAGGACGTGAGCAAGTTGGAAGGTGCGGCCCCGGGCGGGCATGTGACACTGGGGCAGTCTTGCCTGGGGCCTTCCTCTCTGCTTCCTGCCTGCCAAGAGGAGAGCAGCTTCCAAGGCCAGGTTCTTCCGCCACGACGCTGCCCCCTGCCCGCCACAGGCCTGAAAGCCACGGAGCTGGGTGACCACGGACTGAAACCCTTGCCAGGGAGCCCCAAAATATCCTTCCTCCTTCAAGTTGTTTTTCTGAGGTATTTGGTCACAGAGATGAATAGATTACTAACTCAGGTACTGCTCTGTAAACTCCCTGCTGAGCTTTTATGATAATAATAATTTAGAAATAGCAAAAAAAAAAAAAAAAAAAAAACAGACAAAGCATGCCTTCCTCATTTCTCTAAAAGTATCAGAGGCAGCAAAATTTTTGATTGGTTGAAAGCTTTTCAAAAATCTTTAGTTCGGTGAGGTGGCACACACCTGTGGTCCCAGCTACACAGGAGGCTGAAGCAGGATTGCTTGAGCCCAGCAGTTCAAGGCCAGCCTGAAAAACCTCGCCAGGCTCAGCCTCTTAAAAAATAGATAAATATAAGAAAATAAATAAAACAAAAATATTTCACCCACAAGAAGAAAATCCTCATATTAATTTTTTAAATATTTCTGAAATAAGTCATTGGTTTAGTCTGCCATATTCAGCAAGGAATAGAGAGACCTAACCTTTTTTCCTTACAAATGAAACCTAATTGCCATTTTCATTCTATAATACCAGAAATATAAATGTATAAAGTATAGGGCACTGAGCCCAAACTGTACATATACCTTGGCATTATCTAGAAGCTCTTAGTTACTGGTTTTAAAAACCTAGGCTGGGCCTTTATTTGCTTCCCATTTGCAATTCCCTCTAAATGTATTCAGAAGAAAAGGAGACATTCCATTTGTTGCATGTTCTGCTAAAGTGAGTTGCATTTAGTAAAAATTTTAGTTCACATCATTTGCAAGATCACCTTTAATTGACCTATTGCCTAAAACAGTCAGATAGATTTACATAATGAACTCATATTCTTCTAGTTGTGCAAGAGTATACCTGTCTCTTACCTTACAAATTTTAAATCTGTGCACAGAGAATACCTGTTAAAAACTTTTAAATTGGGTGTGGTGGTGCATGCCTGTAATCCCAGCACTTGGGAGGCCAAAGCAGGAGGATTGTGGCAAGTCTGAGGCAGACCTGGGCTACATAGTGAGTTCAGGGGCAGCCTTGACTATACAGTGAGACTATCTCAAAACACAAAAAAACTTGAAGAGCCACTCAAACCTCTATGTATTTATACAGCAGTTTAGTGAAATCAAATATAAATAGAATTTTGACCTACTAAGCACAGATTTTTTTAAAAATATTAAAATGAAAAGCATGAGAGACATGAAAAGATCAACCTGACATCTCAGTGTTCTCAAAAAATTTTTTTCCTTGATAAACTGCAAGGCAAGATTTTGTAAAGCAAGAAGCTAGAAAACTTACTTTATAACCGTTCCTTTGGTGCCCCCTGCTGTCGTTAGCATAACTCTTGTGGTTAAACTTACTCGAAGATCATCTTGGTCCAAACCCAGTAACTCAGCACAATATTCTAATGACTGAGTAGATTTGTTTTTCAGATTGCAACCACCTAATAAAATACATTTTAATTTGAAATTAATAAATATTATTTAAACCAGACTTTCAAGTTTAGAATTAAACCTTACTTATGTAAAACTATGGAACTTGACCAGGCTTATAACTCTTAAACCCACCTCACTTCTCCCCACCCTCAGGAGACCCTCCTGAATCAAAGTCAAGAGACCCTGACTCAAGGAAAATCCACAGCCAGCAGGCCCTGGGTCTGCACTTGTGCTTTCCACAGTGTCAGCTACTTGCTATTCAGTGTGGTCCAAAAATACCACGTGGAAAATCCCAGAAGCAAACAACTGGTACGATTTAAACTGTATGCTCTTCTGAGCATCACGACAGAATCTGTGTCACCTTTCCAGGGCCCTGAATCATTCCATTGTTTAGTGCACTCATGCTAAAATTACATAATTCTCAAAAAGTTCTCCACCAATAATTCATTTAAATATAGCTTCTTTTTTACAATATTGCAAAGTTTCTTATATAACTCCAGGAATTATGAAAGTTAAAATAAGAAAGCCATTTTTTTAAATAGTCTTAAAAAGGAGAAAGGCTATAAAATAATGTAAGATTTTCATGTCACTCCCTTTCCAAAAAAATTCTTTGAACATTTTTATAATATGTGGCCATAATAACATACATGTTTGTTACATGAAATTTCAAACACGTAGGCATTCCCAGTAGGTACATTCTCCCTTTCCATCATTCAGAAGGGTTTTTTTTAAATGACTGTTAATGGTCTCATTACTTAAGAATAAACTTTCTAAATAAAATAATTATAAAAATACTGAGTTCCTTTTTTCCAAATTGCTAGGACATGGCAAAATTGAGTCTTTGGAGGAGGGAGGATAACAGTTCTAATGTAAGAAATCATTTGGACCTACAGGAGGAATTACAGGAAAGATGTCAATTAATACAATAAAACTTTGGCTATTTTAAATTTGAATAACCGACTTTATTTATCTCTTTACCCACTGCCTTATTCCACTTCCCTACATTCTCCTCATCTCTCCTGCAACAGAAGGAACTTGGAGCAGAAAAATAATAGACAATGTGCCATGCCCTTTGAGGAACATTAAATGTTCTTCAACTAACTGGACCATGTGACATCTGAGATACTCACTCTGTACACTGACATGATCTACCACAGGGCTCAGCAGTCTGGAGTAATAAGGGACAATTATGACAAGCTCCTCGTGTGAAAACACCACCTATCATTTCTAACAACATTGCCAGTTGTGCTAATTACTGTACACTCAAAATCTTTTTTGTAGCCAGGCGTGGTGGCGCACACCTTTAATCCCAGCACTCAGGAGGCTGAGGTAGGAGGAGCATTGTGAGTTCGAGGTCAGCTTGGGCTACAATGTAAGGAAGGCCGGCCCGAACTACATACTGCAACCCTGTCTTAAAAAAGATAGAGCCGGGAGTTTGGCTCAGTGGCTTAAGCGCCTGCCTGGCAGGCATGAGGTTGTGAGTTTGATCCCCAGTACTGCAAAAAAAAAAAAATCTTCTTTGTGCATCGCTCTGAGTCTCCCACATGCGCCCTTCATAGAACAATACTAAGGAACAAATGAAATGTGTACTAACATTCATCAAACTTTCAAAATACATTTTCCAGTGACTCTAAAAAAAACTGGTAACATTTAATACACATTTAATGCACATTTAAAAATAACCTAATTTTGTTTGAGTTGTTCTCATTTTAAACAGGAAGGAATCTCCATTTATCTGCAGACTTCACAGTGACTGCGATATGCCAAACATAAGTATGTGAATCACTGCATAAAGATTCAGCTCATCTATTCCCCTTCACAACCTGAGGCAGGAGCTATGATTATCCCTGCACAGTGAGGAAACTAAGGTTAAATCCCTCCCCAAGGTCAGCCAGCAGCCGAAGCATGGTGACACGGTCTGATTTAAGAGCCCACGCGCTCATCTGCTATGCTGTGCTGTATCTCACAATATTGATTTCCCAGGAGACTGAATCTGAAAGTCATTCAGACTGTCCATTCCAGTCTGCTCACCCACAGATCACAAGGTCCAGCAGCCTAGGGCACTAAGGGACAATGATTGCAAGTTCCGCACTGAAGGTACAGCAGAGTAAAACCAAGCTCCCACACCTAAAATATCATCAACAATCACACAAATTACTCAAATTCTCCATAGGCTCTACTTCTGCAAAATGGAGATAGTATCACCTACCTCATTATTTCTGTAACACTTCAATTGTGATTATATTTAACATGAAATACAGAGTAGGAAGAGTCCCACACAGAGCAAATTTTTTTCCTTTTTGGCAGTCCCGGGATTTGAACCCAGGACCTAAAGAATTCTATGCAAGTGTTCTACTGCTGAGATACAGTCCAACCCTGACACACTTTTAAATGTTCTACCTTCCGCAAGTGCCCTTTTCTTACAGGCATATTCTTGCTAGGCACTTCACTTTAAAAGCACTTTGAATGGATTATTTCATTTTGCAAATGAAAACCAATCAAGGCTCAGAGAGCCTCAGGATCTGACACAGAAACCCACATCCCTGGATTGCTACCAGAGGTGGTGCTGCAGGCTATCCCTAGCTCAGCCTTAGTAAAAATTTCAGAACAATGTATTCATGCAGGCTGATCATCTTCTTCTCCCCAGGGCCAGACAGTAAGTATTTTGGCCTTTGCAGGATGTGCCATCTGTGTGACAACCACTCACTGCTGCACTGTGCCACGGAAGCAGATGTTACATGGATGGATAGGTGTGGCCAGTTCCAGTAACATCATAGTTGTAGGAACACATGCCAACCTAGACATGGCTATAGGCCATACTTTGCCAATCCTGTATTCATGAATCAAAAGTTAGAATCATGCAGTCTTACTGTTTATTAGAAACTGAAACGTGGGAGTAGAAAAGTTACTACTCACCAGGCATTTAGATACTCTTCAATTTCCATAAGAATGAAAAATTTGATTTATTTTCATTTCCCATTACTAAGAAACTGAACCCAGGGCCTTTACACTAAGATATACCTTCAGTCCTCTTATTTTTTATTTTGAAACAGAATCTTGCTAAATCTCTAAATTGCTCACACTGGACTTGAACTTGGAATCCTCCTCAGCCTTCAAGAGTGCTGGGATTACAAGCATGAGGCACTATACCCAATTAAGTATAAGGGTTTTTTATGTGTTAAACTATCCTAATCAATTAAATGATCCAAATTTAGACAGTAAACCAGAAAATTTTCAAAAAACATCTTAACAGAGAATTAATCTGTTAATTATCAAAATAATTTACTCAGAAATTTTAAGTAAATATGACCCACTAGTCAGTGCTTGCTACTAGTTTGTTCAGAACCAAGCTCACAGTGAAGCATCTAATTTACCAGATTCATCATATAACACAGTATGTTCTAGAAATTTCTAGAAATTTTAACAAACACATATAATTAGATTTGACTTTCATATGGCCAAGAAATGACAGAAACTCTAATTCTATTCCTCTAAAACAGAATAAAACAAAACCTGAAGTGCTGCCAGCTTCTTCAAAATCAATATTTCCAAGGTGCAGGACACCAGCTACAACTCGGAATAGATCAAGCTTTTCTTCATCACCCAAGCCAATCTTTTTCATGGCTGTGCACATTCGAATGAAATCTCCATGGTCATCTAACAGAGGGTCTTTCAAGGAACCAGCCTTAAGATACTACAGCACAAAAAGATATCAATTAACTAGTCTTACTATTACTTAGTAAATGAGAAATACTATAACAGGTCTACTACTGCAATATAGAACATGCAAAAATAAAATTTGTCAAGGGAAAAACATTTTCTAGCATATTTGAAAACTTACTAAAAGCATAAAAAAGATCTCTATTTACTTTTTCTTAAAACTACATGCAAAAGTCTACAAATATTTACATAAAACTTTCAATTAAAAGGAATGAGATGATTTGTGATTAAATTAGAACTTTACCTCTGAAATCTTAAAGGTATAAATTCAGAGAAAGAGGAGAAAATATCTAAGACTGAAATAAACATGCACAGATCATAAAGAACTGAGGTAGTAATGGAACATCAATAATTTAATTATTCCACAATTTGATACAATTTCAAAACAGTACATTGTGTCCTAATATGTTTACATATATATATACAATTTTTGTCAGTTAAAACTAAACAAAAAAGGTTAAAATTATAAGAAAAATATAAATCTGACAATTAGCATTACACTACTGTGTGTTAGGTTAACTTCCACCAAATACACCAGTGTTAAAAGGAAGTATACACCAGGCAGAGTATTACAAACTGCAGGCTTGAGAATTTTTTTAACCTTTTTGTGTAAGTACACACAGGACAAAGTGCATTAGTAACCATATAATTACTCTAAGAATTCATGCAACTTAAAATATTTCAGAAAAAATGAAAAAAAAATGAAGAGAAGATCTGCTTCTCTCTTAAAAGAACTTGCATCTAAAGGATTCATTTATGGAAGCTACAAAAACTCAGAAGAAAAGATGAAAGTTAGGTCCACAAAAGCTAGAGAGAAAAACATGAAAGGTTACTGGACACAGAATAAATGGTCTAGGAATTTTCCAGAACTTGAGAATGAAGACATTAAAATCAGGAAACACAGCATCACCATTATTTGGCATTAAAGTTGTCTCTACATTTTTTTTTTTTTCTTAATAGTAAACAAGTGCTTCCCAGCTAAAGTTGTAATTGTCTTTCCACAATAAAAAAAATTTCTTTTGCCTGGTTTGTTTCTGCATTTTTCATTGTACTGAGGATTAAGCCCAGGGCCTTCGCACTAAACTACATCACCGGCCCTTTTTAAAACTTTTTGGCAGGGTCTCACTATGTCACTAAGTTGCCCTAGCTAGGCTCGAATCTGTGATTCTCCTGTTTCAGCTTTCCACAGTGCTGGGTTATGGGCACGGGCCACTGCTGTGCTCAGTCCACAAAATTCTTTAAAATGTTCACATATGTGTGAAATTTCTGGAAAATGTCTAAAACATGGAATTCCACTGTATTCTTAAAAAGAAGCAAAGGGAGCAATCACATGCAGCTGAGTTAGCAGAAAATCACAAATGCAGAACTTTTAGTCTGCAATGGAGTATTTGCTTCATTTAAAAGCTGTTTCTAATCAAATGTTAATAAATGTATTTACTATATGGCAGACTAAAAATACTGCATCCTTCTACAAATTACACACAGCTGAAAGACATTCAAATGAAATTAGGCAAAAGTTTAGTTAGTTAAATGATCACCTCTTCCTCCTGATAAAGACATAAAAAGTAATTTAAACATTATTAACGCACTGTTCAACTACATATAACATATACACACCTTCCCTCTTTCTCCCCCAGCCCCCGGTAATATGAGTGAGATTTCTGACACAGTCTACTCCAGAATAAGAAAGAACACACTTCCTCTCTGGGGAGCAACATGCCACCTTTCCAACCTTTTTTCTAGTTTCTATGCCATGTATTTACCTTACCTATTTTTATCTATTTTTATATATGTATAAAATGTGCATTTTCCACTTTAGGAGAGCTGCAATGTCCCAGAAAATGTCTTGATTATCTCAGTGGGAAGAATACAACTTCTATATTTTTGATGTCTTTTGAAAGTATAGTCTTAGCAAGACAAAGAAAGATACTATGATAAATATTAATGTTGCTTTTTAAAGTCCCAACCATAGCTGCAACAGTTTATGACTTATAATTCAG
>RJWM01019727.1:17861-38577 GCA_004363535.1 Dasyprocta punctata | reverse complement strand
ACATATACTCATCAAAAAAGAGATAAAAATAAACTAAGATCAATGCTCAAATCTATCTTACTCAACCATCCAAAAAAGATTCTGTGAAATTTTTAAACAATTCATAGCACTATTGACAAAGACACCCTTCAAGGGTGATTAATGCAGCAAACCTTCTGCATTAATCCTGTCTATTCTAAAGCCTCCATGCCAGAGGTCCTGGGCTACCAACTAGAGTGTACTAAAAATCCCCAGAATGAACAAAAATGAAAACACTAGACATCAAATTTATAGGATGCAACTAAGCTAGTGCTTATAGGGAAATTTACAGAAGTTGGTAAGATGAAGGGGAAGCAGCAAAGGACATTGAGAGGGAACAGATGTGGACAGGAAAAGCAAGAGAAAGTGCTAGCCTGGCACCTGAGTAGAGGAAATGTTTCCAGGAAGAAGTGATCAACTATGTCAAAGGTTTCTGAGAAGTTAACTGAAATGAACCAGGAAATAAGTAGCATAGTGGTGATGAATGGGCTCAAGGCAGAGGAAATATATTCATGAAGACGTGATCAGGTAAATTCACCTTATAACCTATCCTGTAACACCATTAGCTTTGATCACTAAAACTGTCAATATCCTAAGACATAAAAGACAAAAAACAAAAGTCAAATAATATTTCTAAATTACAGGAGAACAAACACATGACAATTTCTATGACTTATTCTGGATTAAAAAAAGAAAAAAACGTCATAAGGACATTACAGTGGCCTTTGAAGAAATCTCTATATGAACAATATATTAGATTACATTAATATACAGAAAACGACAACAAAGTAGACAGTAAATTCAGGTAAGTCTTTTGAAGAATTTTGCTATGATTTTGGCCACAGAAGTATTAATGAAAAATAATGCGGGGATAAAGGGCATTGTCTCACCATCAAACAAATATGGGTGATCCACACATTTTCGAAGCTGGGACAAAATGTTCTGAAGTTTAACTTTCTTTGACGTCTCATTTTCAAATGCATCTGAAATTTTAAAGAGAAAGAAAAACGGACAATCAAACCAAAAAAAGTTTCCATGAATAACCTTACTCATTTCACAGAAAATCCCTCACACCTATATTCACTTCCCAAACCACAATGAACTGCATTTAGAATTCACACCACATTTCTATGAAATTTTCTTAGCCATTGCTTTGTTTTGAAAAGGAAATCTAAACTCTAAATTGAACTGAGGAATATTTTGATAATTCTTTTCGCAAAATTTCCCTCTTTAACTATTTTGGAGTCAAAAGACTAGACATTCTGAAACAAAACAACCCACAAAAGTGAGAATCAGACTGTTTCACTTCTGTCTCTCCCTTCCCACTCCCAATTCCTCCCAGTGAATCTGATTCAATACTTACTATCTGTTAAGCATCTGACAGGGTGGGAAGATAAAAAACACGTCAGGAGCACTTGGAAGTATTTTAATTTACAGGCAATAAGGAAAACTGAGTGAGAGGAAACATTTTTCACTACTGCAAGATCTATCTGAGTTACAGAAAACAGACTCTAGTAGGTCTCACAGCAGCAGAAACAAGTGTCATTCAGAATACAAACTGAGTGTGGGGGCTGGGATTTAGCTCAGTGGCATAAGCACCTGCCAGGCAGGTGCGAGGTTGTGAGTTTGATACCCAGCACCAAAAAAAAAAAAAAAAAGTGAGTGTGATTATAAAATACCACTCTGCATGAAAATCACAACCCCATTTACTCTCTAAATGGACAGATGCCCTCTGATTACCTAGGTCTTTCATCAAAATGGCCTTGTAGTATTTTTTCTGCAATGGTGACATGCCGTGGTATATCACTACTTCAGTCTTCTTGGGAAGCTCTGTAGCTACTTCAGCTTTCACTCGCCTCAACAGAAAAGGCTGCAAGAGTTTGTGTAGTTCGCTTGCTACATTAGAAAAAAAAAAAAATACAAGAGTGGGATAAAAGTAAAACCAAGGTATTCAACTACTAGACAATGTACAGCAAAAACTATTTTTATTTCTCATTTTCATGCTAATTCTGCATTCTAGATCACTACAGAAATTTTTCATAGTACAGATGCTCCAGGATGGGTTATGTCTCTCTCTATGAACCCATCAGAGCTGAAAACCTAAACTGATATTCTTTAAAAATAAAAATACCCCCTTTAAAATAAAAACAAAACAAAACAAGCAGTCAATTTACAACCAAAAAAAAAAAGCCCAAAGCCAAAAATGCATTTAATATACCTAATTTATCTAACATCATAGATTAGCCTGCTTAAAATGTGCTTGGAACACTTACATTAACCTATAGTAGGGCAAAAAAAATTTTTTTAATTATTTTAAAATAATTTAAAAAGTTAAATTTAATTTAAATGTTAAATTTAATTTAAAATAATTTAAAAATTTTTAATTTAAAATAATTTAAAAAGTCAATTTACAAGTGAAAACAAACAAACAAAAAAAAACCAAAGCCGAAAATGCATTTAATACACCTAATTTAGCTAACATCATAGATTAGCCTGCTTAAAATGTGCTTGGAACACTTATATTAATCTACAGTAGGGCAAAATAATTTAACACAAAGTCTATTTTATTAAAAAGCATTCAATATTTCATGTAATTTATCGAGTACCTTATCGAAACAACATCAGCAGCACAGAACACTGTATAGTACCAGTTATTTACCCTGGCTGACTAGGGACTGACTCACAACTGCCACCCCACATCTCCAGAGAGCATCTTACCCCACATCTAGCCTGGGAAAAAAATCAAAATTCATGCGTTTCTATGGATTACTAGAATTCTGTTGCTTATATAGATCTTCTTTATTCATTTGTTAATGGGTAGATTAGCACCATTTTCTGGCTATTGTGAAAAGTGCTGCAGTAAACATGTGAGTGCAGATGTCTCTTTGACATGCTGATTTCATTTCTTCTGGTATAAATTTAGTGGAATTGCTGGATTATATGGCAGTTACATTTTTAGTTTCCTGAGAAACTCCATCCTGTTTTCTATTATGACTGTACTAATTTACATTACTGCCAGCATTACAGTTGTACAATTTACATTCCCATCAACAACGTAGTAGAGCTTCCATTTCTCCACATTCTCTTCAGCATTTATTTTTTGTCTTTTTGGTAATAGTCATTCTCACTAGGACAAGGTGGTACCTCACTGCGGTTTTGTTTTTAATTTCCCTAATGATTCATGATATTGAGAACAATACGTAACAATGTATTATATATCTCAAAGTAGTTAGAAAATTTTGAATGTATTCACCATACAGAAATGATGAGTTTATGTGCTAGGTATGAAAAGTACCTGAGGTGATGATCACCCTACACATATACGAATCAAAACATACTGTACCTCATAAATACATGCGAATACTTTGTGTCAATTAAAATTCAAAATTTAAAGTACAGCTTCTACTGAATGGTAATTGCTTTTGCAACACTGTGAAGTTGAGAAACTGTAAATTGAACCAACATAAGTTTAAGATCATTGGTATTTCCTCCTTCACTAGTTCTTTCCAATTCCCTTCGAAATTATTACAGGCACCTAACCCAAGAACCAAGAACACTCAAATAATCTGATTCTCACTGGTTATCTCATTTGCATGAATCTGTTTTATTTTTAGGGTGTTTCTGCATTAAACTCATTAGTGGCATAACAGTTTAGAAACGTAGAGCAAGTAAGTAATACAGTCACTATTTTAATAAGAGTTCAGTGAGGCTCAGAGAAATTAAGCAACTTTATCCAAGCTGAATGTAAATGTTGCCAGCAATTAAACTTGGTTCTTTTGACTTCAAATCCCTTGTGTTTTTTCACCAAGCATTCTGAACTTGAAAAACCAATCTGATTAGAGCTATACTAATGTTGGATTGCCACATACAAATAATAAAAATGCAAGTAACTAATTAAATTTTAATTTCAGATAAACAATGAGTAGTTTTGGAATATATGGCAACTTTACCTAGCAATTCTAAAAATGGGAGTACTGAGAGCAAATTCCCTAGGTAATCTTTAGCCTGTAAGATTTTTGTTGTGAGACAACTCTACAAATTATACTTACCCAACACACATACAATCACTAGTTTGCATGCTTGCCATTTGTTTTGAATAATCATTCTAGGATAATATCATAGGGATATTCAGGTAATTCTACAAGGCAGAGTGACAAAGGTACTAAAAGTCTGGGGATGTGGCTCAGTGATAGAGCTGTTGCTTTGCATGTACAAGCCCCCTGGGTTGGATTCCCAACACCAAAACAAAACAAAACAAAACATATTAAAGAAAGCTGCCAGCTGCATGAATGGTAAAGTTTCCATACTTCACTACTCTTTACCACCTCACAGTTTTGGTTTAAGTGCAATATTCAAAAGAAACACCAGTAATGCAGAATGCTGAATAGTAGGCTGGAACCACAGTACCTACTTGTGTATCTTGGGAAGTAGTAAGGAAAATTGACCAAGTTTTACAGACATTACAAGTGGAAGGGTCTACAAATCAGCAGGAATTTTCTACTTCTTTCAAAAATAAACCAAATATGCCCGATGTAGAATCATGTAATAATTAGTGAATAACTCCTTCATGGATAGCACACAACTAGAGACATGAAGGATCCAATACCTGCCTTACGTTTGTGGCTCTTTACCCTCCTGGAGGGTGTCTTTGGTTATCAATTCTCTCTATATATATAACTGCTATGCACCAGCGTAGTTTCTGTGTCAAAACCTCTTAGAGAAGGTTTTTAGAAAGGGAACTTGCCTAATTTAGATTCCTTCTCAATTTCCTGATAATGCTGAACAAAATCTTCCACTTGCTCCTTGCAAAAGAGATCAGGCTCCACAAAACTGAGGAGAGAGTAGAGTTCTTGAAGGCTGTTCTGTACAGGAGTTCCAGTCAGCAAGAGACTGAAGACCACTGAGAACTCAAATACATAAATAAGCAAAAGTTAAAATCACTGGGAAGCAAGACTCAGTTACCCATCCCAACATTTATTCATACAAAGAGCAGCATGATTTAATGGAATGACCAAGGCACATGAAATCAGAAGGCTCAGTAATACCGCTGTAGTTTCAACTCAAAGAAGGGGGTAATAATTCCGTGAAGACACTGTTATAAGGATGTGAGCATACAAGAGGCTCTAGGTTTGATCCCCAGCACTGAAAAGAGAAAGAAAAGTGGGAAGGGAGAGGAGAAGGCAGAGAGGAGAGCGGAGAGAGAAAAGAAAGGAGGAGGGGAGGGAGAAAGAAAAGAATGGGAAGGAAGAAAGAAAGGGAGGGAGGGAGGGAAGGAAGGAAGAAAAAAAGGAAGGAAGAACACTTTGTAAACTCTGATGTATTATATGAGTACTCAATATGGTTATTGATATTCAATCTATGTGGGGATTCAAACTACTGGTTAGTGTTATGACCTATGTACGGGAGTTTGCTGAAGCATCTGAGACACTGTACATACTCATGGAGACTAAGAAGCCAAAACTATAGCATCAAAGCTAAGAATTCTACTATAAGCAAGAAGTATGACCTACACTAAAAGAATGTCCCTTTGTAAAACTTTATGGTGCATCAGATATAAGATATCAAGACTTTTGAAGGTTTCTGGATATTCTGCTATGCATCCCAAAATGGGAAGCAATTCTTTAAACTTTCAGAAATAGATGAGAATATCAAAAATAAAGACTAATGAAGTAAAAAGGAAAGGAAAAACAGTAAATACAGGTATTAGGTCAGGAAATGCCGAACTCTAAACTGACATTAACAAGAACTTATACTATCAGAATAACATAGAAAAGTGGAAAAGCCATGTCTTACATAGGCATATGATTTTAATTATAAAAATATAGTATTATAAGGATACTTGCATAGACAACTATATATACATACTATATTTTGATATTTAGAATAGTAAGTATCTTGAATTTTAAAATACACAGCAGTATCTTAGTTCATGAATTTAATTTGCTTATGATTTGGGGGAAGATGGCCATATTTGTGTTTGTGTGGGAAAGATGGCTGCCATTGTGTTTGTAATTCAATGCAGAGTCTGTTGAATGCTTTTGAGAACCAAATTTTTTGCAAACACAAGCATTCATGATCTTTACATTTGATCTTTACTTTATGTTTGAGTATACACATGCACAGCAAGGAATATGGTAGCACAGACACATATGCCAAGTTATTAACACATTCACAACATGGCCCAATTCATATGTCCTGCTGCTGGATGGCTTGAACCACCAGTGGTACACACGACTGTCCCATCAGGCAGCTTTTTATTAATTTTATTAGCAAAAAGACCAATGAAAGTGATTAGATCTGTCTGCACCACCAGTTACAGGTGGTTCAAGTTGGTTGAAATGTGTTAACATAGGAGTAGGATTATTGGCATATGTTCATTTTCTTCTTGTGCTTATTTATTTTGGGAATGGTCCTAAGAAGATATTGATTTTGTAGTAAGAAAAGTGATCAATGAAACAAAGTAATCAATTAAATCTAATTTAACAATATTTTTACAATCTCTCTTTTTCTTGTCTTTCTAAAATATTTATTCAAGCTTTTCTCATTCTTGCCTATTCTGCTTGTTCAGCATTATTCTCAAAGTACGTCAACTATGGGAACAGGTAAAAGTCAAAATGTTTCCAATACCCAAGTCACACCTTTATATGTGCTCACCAAATAGAGATGAAGTCATCAAAGAATATGCAGTCACAATGGTAAATGAGGTCACTGGTCACTACAATCCCATGACACAAATTAACTTTGCTGTTTCAAAGCAGTGTCTGTTTTGACATCAAAACTTGTAATTGGGTAAAACGGAGCCAAAACTTGTAATTGGGTAAAAAAAAAAGTTTGGCATTTCGTAAACTTTTTAAAAAGTGTCACTTAGAAGGATAGAAACTAGGAATAGGACAATATTATGGTGTGACCATGTCCTCTTCAAATTCCAGGTATTACTAATGTGATAATCTTAAGAGATGGAGCCTGCAGAAGTGACCAGGCTGGGCATGGTGGTGCAAGCCTGTAGTCCACTACTCTGGAGGATTGCAAGTTTAAGCTCCACCTGGAGAATTAAGCAACACTGGCTTGGTTACTTTTCTCTGGTTGCTGAGACAAAATACTTGACACACAAAATGAAGGAAGGACAGGCTTATTTAGTTTATAAGTTTTTTTTTTGTTGTTGTTGTTGGTTTTTTTGGAGGTTTTAATCCATACTCAGCTGGCTCTAAGGCAGGGTGGTATGGCTAAGAGGCAAACACCATGGACAAGAGCAAAAAAGGCAAAAGGGGAAAGCACGCCTCCTTCCCTCCCTTGTATGCCAGCTACCCGCCCCTGGGTGGGGGCATCACTCACACCAACAACCCCAGTGCTAGACAATGAATCAATCACAAAGGCTAGACTCAGCTGCCTTCAAAAGGCCCACCCCCCATGACTGCATGAGGCTTTGGGGGGACATTTAAACTCAAACCATAAAAACACCCTGTCTCAAAATAGAAAAATAAAGGGCTAGAAGCCAGGTGTGGTGGCAAACACTTGTAATTCCAGCATTCAGGAGGCTAGGCTGAGGCAGAAGGATCATCATATGTTTGAGGCCAGCCTGGGCTACATATTTCAAGGCCAGCCTGAACTATATTGTGAGACTGTCTCAAAAAAAAAAAAGGGAAGGGCAAGTCCTCCCTGCAAATCAGTGCCATGCACGGGCCACCAGCAGTGGGGGAACAGCCAAACCCAAGCTTTTCCCTGTGAGTCAGTGCCATTCTCAGACTGTGGGGGGAGAAAACAAGGTTTCACCAGGAAGCAAGTCCTCCCTGCGAACCAGCGCCATGCGCAGGCCACCACTGGTGTGAACACAGCCAGACCCCAGCCCCTTCCAGAGTGCAGGCTGGCAAAAAAGAAGAGCCAATCCCCAACCCCTCATCCCCCAGTGACCGGCTGATCCAGAGAAACCCAGGCTGCAATGATAGTTATTGAGGTGATAAGCAATTTGATGTTGGTGTTTTGGTGTTTCACTGACCTTGCAGGTCTAGGGCCAGTGGTCTGATCATCTATTCTGAGGATAGCTGTACACAGTGTGGCATCCAGCAGGGATCCCTTCTGTTATGGTTGATACACTGTGTCAACTTGAGAGGTTTAGAAGTTTAACTGAGAGACTCAGCAGGGAGCCAGAGTTCTTACTTCGTAAATATCCTTATCCTGTGCAAGAGGAGGACACAGAGATTTGGGGAATGCTACACTCACCCTGGGAGGCGGGGAGGGGGCTATGTATAATACAATGGAGAAGAAGCTTGTTTTTCCCTTTTGCTCTGGCTACTGCCTTGAAGTGTTGTCCCAGTGTCATGCGACTCTGTCTTGGAACCAGCTGATCATGGACTAAAACCTCCAAAAACTGTAAGCTAAATAAACCTTTCCTTCCTTCATTTTTTTTTTTTTTCCCCAGCACTGGGGATCAAACTCACAGCCTCACGCCTGCCAGACAGGCGCTTAAGCCACTGAGCCAAACTCCCGGCCCTAGTTTTTTGAGGCAGGGTCCCACTGTGTAGCTCAGGTCAGCCTTGTGCTTGTGTTGTAGACCAAGCCGGCCTTGAACTCACAACGCTCCACTTACCTCAGCCTCCTGAGTGCTGGAATTAAAGGCGTGCATCACCACGCCCAGCTCCCTTCCTTCATTTTGAGTACTGGATGTTTTGTCCCAGCAGGGAGAGAAAAGTAACCAAGACACCTTCTGAGGGTGGTAGTCATTGTTAATTCCCCAATGTCTTGTTTTGAAGTCCTGTATCATTTTCATTGTTTTGTTGGGTTGGGTTTTGTTCTGTTTTGTTTGATTTTGTTATATCGGATGGCATGAGCAGCTATTTCAAAGATAGCAAGATATATTATGGTAGCCATTTTGGATTTACTGTTGTCTTGTTTTGAAGTCCTTTATTGCAGTCATTGTTTTTGGGTTTTTTTGGCCCTATTCTGTTCTGTTCTGTTTGATTTTTACTATGTCTAAAGGTATCTGCAACTATTTTGAAGACAACAAGAGGCATTATGGTAAAAATATTGTTGATTTCATATGTTTTGAAGTCCTGTGTCACTTACACTTGTTTGTTTTGATTGGTTTTATTCTGTTTTATTTTCCTTGGTTTTATCCTCTTTAAAATACAATTTTTTTAAAAAAAAAAAGGGAAGGGGGGATGTTACAGTTGATACATTGTGTCAACTTGAGAAGTTTAGAAGTTTAACTAAGAGACTCAGCAGGGAACCAGGGTTCTGACTTTGTAAATATTTTCATCCTGTGCAAGAGGAGGGCACAGAGTTTGTCAGTGCTACACACACAAACACACACACACACACACACACACACACACACACACACACGGGGTGGGGGGTTCTGTACAATATAAGGGAAGAGAAGAGGCTGGTTTTCCCCTTTTTACTCTGGCTGCTGCCTTGAAGTGCTGCCCCTGTGCCATGCATGCCACCCTGCCTTGGAGCCAGCTGATTATGGACTGAAACTTCCAAAAACTGTAAGCTAAATAAATCTTTCCTTCCCTAATTTTGGGTGTCAGGTGTTTTGTCTCATCAAGCAGAAAAAGTAACCAAGACAGGGGGCAAGAAATATATCTTAGTGTGAAGGCCCTGGATTCAATTCCCAGTACAGAAAAAGAAAAAAAAAAAAAAAAAAAAAAAAAATGAAGTGACTAGGCCTATGGACTGCTCACTATAAGTGGGATCAACTTTCAGGTCACTAAGTACAGAATTCAGACCTGAGATTTTCCTCCAAATGACCTCCAAATGCCTTTTCAAGCAGGCATCTTGTTTTACTGGGCTAGTTTTCTCTTTTCTTGCTCATTCTACTCTCACCAAATGCTGGCACCTTGATCTTGGACTTCCCAACATTCGGATCTTTGAGAAATAAATTTCAGATCATTATATAAGTCTGTGGCACGTGTAAAAGCTGCCCAAACAGACGTCAATGTAACAACCTCTTAAGAAAGAGGCATATTAAAGGTGCCTACAAAAGAGACAAAGAATTCCAGAGAGCAGAGGATGCCCTACCAGTGGATAACAGTCTTTAACGCTAAAAGACAGTGACCGTGTTTGCGTTAAAACTCTAAAACTGCAATTTTCAAACTAGTAAGTACAGAATTGAGACCTGAGGTTCTCCTCCAAATGACTCTAAATTTAAGTGATTTACTACAACATGGGGAACACACTTCAAGTATCATCACAGAAATTAACATGCTTGATTTCACAAAGGAGCAAGACTTAATCTGATCAACAAGGGAGACAGTTCACACTACTGTTCCTCAGAGAATAGGACAAATCTAGCTAGAATATTTCTCATCTGCTTTGCCAGAATGATCCAAGAGATCAAAAGAAAAGAATGAGAGCAGGTGGATCATACTCAAAAATATGACAAAGACAAGCAAGAGAGATTAGATGTAATTATTCAATGGTATGAAATGGATCTGTTTATGATTCTCTGTGAACTGTCAGCTTTAAACACATAAACTGGGAGAAGGGCATCACATGCCCAATATATCTGCTGTTACAAACAGATGAATTATAATAAAGGTTACTTTTGTAAAGAAATAGAGGACAATCAAAACAATTGAGATATTTCCAAAAATATGATGCATTTTATTGGAGTAAAGCCTTACTCACTTGATAACCAGATTTTAGCAACAATATCTCCTATAGAAAGGATGTATGGAAAGAGAAGTTGGGTCATATTAAATAGCACCTGGTTACTCAATAAATGTTCATTTGTCATTGCTGAAATTTGACTGAAAAAAACTGTTTCAATTAAATTGATTCTGTACAGTATTTAACTCTAAACTAGTATTTCTTTTTTAAAGAGGAGTCATAAAGAGGAAGAGATAAACAGATGGAACATAGAGGATTTTTAGGACAATGAAGGAATGGCATTACACATGTCCAAACCCACGGAATGTACAATATTGAGTGAACTCCTAAATTATGGGGCAATCCAACTTCAGGGCCAGTTCATCAGTTGTAACAAATGTATCACTCTGGAGAGACTGGTTGATAATGGGAAAATTGTATATGTGTGAGGACAAAAAGATAAGAGAACTCTGCACCTTCATTCATTTTGTTGTGAACCCAGAACTGCTCTAAAACTAAAATCTGTTAAAAAGGGAGGAATATCCATGAAAACTAAGGTGACCACGGGAGCTTACCTCTGAAAGTGTCTTATGCAGCAGAGAGCTTTGGTTTTTCAATCTGTGAGCTTCATCCACAACAAGAATACTCCAAGAGAAGCTGTGAAAGAAAATCCAAGTTTTCAGCTTTGTATGACTCATACACATATCTCACAACCAAGTGTTACAACAAAACTGTGACTATTGTTAGAAAGACTAACAGTAAGCCATCTATTAGAAATGCCTACCTATCAGAGAGGATGCTATGTACGTAAGACAACATTTGAAGAAGGTAGTAAAAGGAATTTTTCCCCAGGTGGGAAAGACATGCCACATAGAAAAAGAAACAGCCACACAGAAGAAAAAGAAAATATAATTTTCCACTATGTGCCAGACACTGAGCTTATAGTTTTATATGTTATTTGGCCCAAAAGAATAAGGCAAGTAAACATAATTGTGCCACCAAGGAGACTGCAGCTCAAAAAGATTAAGTGACTTGCTCCAGGTCATAAAAGTAGAACCAAAAAAAATCTAAAGAAAAATCAGAGACAGTGATGTCATAGTGACAAAAGATTTAGGGTTTTAAAATGGGTAAGTGGTGAACTAAATCAAGTACAGTATCAGACATGTCCAGGAAAATACATCCATTGCATTTGTAAATTTAGAGCTTATGGGTATTTGCTGCCAAAGCATATTTTATAGTGTGGTGGGTAAGAATAGCAATTTCTCAGTAAGTTTCAGTCATAACTGAATGTAGTAGTAAATGCCTGTAAATCTCACACTCTGAGAAGTTGAAGCAGGAGGATCACAAGTTTGAGCCCAGCCTAGGCAACTTAGTAAGACTCTGCCTCAAAATAAAAAAGGGTTGGAGATGTAGCCTGTGAGAAGTCCCTGGGTTCAATCTCCAGTATAAGAGAAAGGGGGAGAGGGGAGACAGGAGAGGAGGGAAGAGGACAGGATGGTAGAGGGGAAAGAAAGGGAAGGAAGGCAGGAAGCCAGGAGGGAAACCAGAAAGGAAGGTGGGTGAGCAGACAGGCACGCAGGCGGAAAGGGAGAAACAGACAGACAGACAGACAGACAAAAAAGTGGGTCCAAAAAATCATCAAAAGACACACACTTTAAAGCCGGGATGTGGTTCAGTGGTAAAGTACTTGCCTAGTATGCATAAGTAATTAAACGAGAGAAAAAGACACCCTCTCTGGAGAGGAAGAAGTGGAAGAGACCCCAACTTTGAATGCAAAGTCCAATGAGATAACTCCTAATCCCTTTGATCCAAAGATTTTTACAAGTCTCTTGTCCAATATACTTCAATGTTTTCATATGATCATTGTTGTACCCTAACCATTGCACCTCCATCTTGTTTTTTTTTTTTTTTTTTTTCTTTTGCGGTACTGGGGATTGAACTCACAACCTCGCACCTGCCAGGGCAGGCGCTTAAGCCACTGAGCCAAACTCCCAGCCCTGGTTTTTTGAGGCAGGGTCGCACTGTGTAGCTCAGGCCGGCCTTGCGCTCACGTTGTAGCCCAGGCCGGCCTCGAACTCATAACGCTCCTCCATCTTGTTTTATATACACCGACCCAACCCCCCTTATGTAAACCTAAATGTTCTGAAATCTTAATTGTTTTGTAAAATTCCACTGACAAACAACTTGTTCTTTCTCAAGACATTGGCCAACCAAAGCAAAAAACCCACAGAGTGTCAAAACAACCTTAGTCAAATGTAGCAATAACGGTCAGATCTGTAACAACCTGTTCTCTTGTAATATGTCCCAGTTTGATAATAACCCCACCCTTTTGCAGTTTAAGAGCTTAAAAACCCTTGCTAACAATGGCTCAGGGCTCTTCCCTTAGCTGCTTGTTGGGGCAGATGCCGCTGGGTTCAGCTAAAATAAAGCGCTTTACTTTTCCAAATTTCCAGACGTCTGGCTCTTTTGATTTGGCTTTTTGAGATTTGGCTTTTTGGATACAACAATCATCATGCACCATCTTAACTGTTCAAAACTGGCTAACTCATGCAGAAATTATATTGCATTTCCCTGCTATTTTCAGAATGTACAACACAGTAATGAAAAATAGAACCTTAACAAACATGTTAAAAGAATTGGGATCAGTACTCTGGGTCAACATTACAAATTGACCCAGAGTCTCTGTGATTAAGGGTCTTAAATCCACCTAGAAATGCATCCAGAACATGTTATCTAAGATAGATGCTATTTCTGTTGAACAAAGTGACCCTCCAATGCTTCTAGACTGTTTACAAAGTTCTTTTAAAGAAAGTGCAAGCACTGAGTGCTGAATCTGAATGTTTGCTTTGCCATTTATTAACAAAGTAATCTTGGCAGGTTACTTAATCTCTTATCTTCCTCATTTGTAAGACCTGCCTATCAGAATTTTCATGTAATTAAAGTGGGGTAATTTATATAAAGTACTCAACAGCATTTATGTCCCAATTTTACTGTCTTTGGAGACTTTCCACATGTTGCATTGCACTGTGAATATTTATATCCTTCTTATCCCTCTACTGGACTTCATGTCCTCTTAGGATAGTGCTATGGTTTACCTTCCCAGATCTGTCAGTAACTCCCAAAACAGTTCCTTTCCAGTAAGACTTCATCAGGTGTTAAATAGGATGTTAAGAATTTTAAAAAGGAACTGAAGAAATAGCTTAGTGGTAGAACATTTGCCTACCATGTATAAGACTCTGGGTTTGATCCCTAGTGCCACAAAAGTAACATAAAATTTAAGTACGTATATAGGGATAGCATATACTCTTCTTAAGAAAAGATAATATGCTCACTTAAATGAAACTCATGAAACAAAATATTAGATGGAAACCATAAAATCTACATCCTAGCCTTTAGTACATCAAAGTGATACAAGCACAAATTCACTCACAAGAACCTGGATGAGAAAAGTTTTTAAATATTGACAAAGCACTTTGAAAACAGTAATTTCTGAATATTAAAGATGCAGAACTCTCACCTAACTATGTCATAACTACACAGGTTACAAAGAATGAAACCCTGCCAACATATTTTCCTTTCTTACTTACCTAATGCCTAGTTCTTTAATTTTGCTTATAGCTATTAACATGACATGACTATATAGGGCAAAATCCCATTCCTCTTAGGGAGTACTAACAGTTAAATCTCAATTTCCAATACTTTGTGAGTGAATACAAGGTCCCAAAACTAAGTAATTAGAAATGTATTTCAAACTTCCTTTTTAAAAAGTTAATTCTGCAGTACTGACTACTACTGTACCTTCAGTTATCTCCAGGAAAGGATTTAAGTGAGTCACCTGATATATTACAATAAAAATCTCTGAACAACAGTCCTGGCAGGTGTCTATAGAAGTTGCAATATAAATTATTAACCAAGCAAGCATTTTTCATTTTATGTCTCACAACAGCCACCCACAGTAAGAACTTTATCCTCATTTTATAGCTGAAGAAGCTGAAGCTCCTGGAGACTAAGTAACTAATCCAAAAGTGTTTTTGAATTTAAAGAGTGAAAAGCTAGAACACAGGAGGCTGCAATATCTGCCTATTCTTAGACAAAACTGACAGAAGACATACAAAAGAAGGCAGCAAGCAGCACACGAAGATGACTTTCATGACACATTCTACAATTTCTGAAGTAGTACAACCTACTTACGATTTTAGAAATGATGCATCTTTCAAGCAAATCTGAAAAATTAAGGAAGACAGATTAAAAATAAAAAGACAGGTACTGAATACATCTTACTTGTTCAGTAAGTTTAAAAAAAAAAAAGAGTTCTGAGCACAATTTCTCTGTTTTTTTTTCTTTCTTTCTTTTTTCTTTTGTTTTGTTTTATTGAAATAGGGTCTCACTAAGTAACCCAGGATAGCCTCAAACTCATAATCCTCCTTCCTTAGCCACCTGAATACTGGTATTACAGACATGAACCACCACACCCAGCTCCTGAGCATAGTATCTAGCATTACCTCACAAGTAGAAAGGAAGAATGATTAAGTAGAAAATCTCTCTCACAGTGAGCCAGTCTTACTTTAAAAGACAACACTTTGTGTCTTCCACTCCAATCCTCCAGTAGACACAATGCCTCCATATACAAAACCCTTTTCATCCTGCCTGACTCTTTCTGTTTATTAACCAAGAGCAACTCAAGTGCTATCTCCCTGGGAAGGCTTCCCCCTTGAGCCTAGGCAAGAGGGAAAGAAACCGAATTGAAGCACAATGATCCTTTACTTCTTTTGGTCACAGTCCGTCTTCAAGTATATAATGAAGACATTTCTCCTTTTAGTAATGTATGCTATCAAAACAAGTTAAGTATAATTTCAGTGGATTTGAGAATTTATAAAGGTCCCAAGTTAGGAGTTCCTGCCACAGAAATAAATGAATACCTCATAAGTAGTCAGCAGCACATGAAAATGTGAGCCCTCTGTTAGGTTTTGCTGAAGGTGGGCCCTTTCCTCCTTGTCACCAGCGTATGTTACACAGGAAAGACCTGGAGCACATCTGAATCCAAGAAAAGAGGCAAATAAACCCAAATGCCAGAGCCATGGGATATGGTGTGCCTATCTGAAAAATTACATTGCAATGTAAAGACCTCCTGGACCCTTGGACAGTTAAACTGATTGCTGGATTGTCAACTTGGTTGATTTTGGATTTCGCCTAGGGGACTGGAAGACCGCACTTGTATGTGTGTCTCGGTGAGTCCCAGAGGCCTGACCTTTAATTGTGTATCTAAGCCTCAGCACCCTCTTCTCTGGTGCTGTTCCCTCGCTCTATTTCCTGTTTCCAGCTACCATAAAATGAGCAGCGTTCTTCTGCCATGTCCTTTCAACATGATGTTCCTGCCCTGGAGCTAGCTGATTATGGACCAAAACTTCTGAAACCATGAGACAAGTGAAATCTCTCCATTAAATTGTGAATGTCAGGTACTTTGTCCCAGTAAGAGAAAACTTACTATTATAACCTTGTACCCAGAAAGAGTTCTGAGGCTTTATACCTTATCTATAGGAATGGTTAAACTTTGAGTAAGAAGGGCCAAGTCTAAGAGGCTCTTGTGCTGACTCTAAAAATAAAACTATTTTTTTCCATGCTACTTCCTATATCACTACAAAGAAAAGGATGGTTTGTTTCTCCTTTAATTCAGCAAAATTTTTAAAATGAGCACTGATTTATGAACTGCCAGGTAATAACAATAACATCAACTGGGTCCTTTCCCTATCAGATCCTCAGGGTCTATTTAGATTGCTTCAGTTCAGAGCTTTCTGAAATAATGAACTCACTCATTATGGCAAAGTGATTTTTAATCATATTTTATATATCATCTAGAAAAATACCTTAACCAACATAAACAATATAGTTTCAGCCACATCTACTTCTGTACCTCTGCATTTCTTCTTTCCAGTTGCTCAAAACAGACAAGGGACAAAGAATCAGAAATGGTCCTTCATCATTTAATCTTCCTGCTAAGTAAATGAAGAGAGCAATAGTCTGGAACACAGAAGAAGGCAGTTTTGATCAGATTTCTCCATGAGAAACAAACATAAAGCTCCCACAGCTGTAGGGAACACAAACTTATTTGTACTCACTTTGGAAAGAAATTATGCACAATTTTCTACACATTAGGAAAGTAATTCATTCCTAGAGTGAAATCATGTAAACCTTAGTAAACTTGCCAAAGGAATTTATGTTCTTAAATTATTTTAGTAGCTAACGAGAATGAGGCTCAATATTTATATAATTGAACCTTTAACACAAAGAAAAAAGGAAAAATAGAAATCAATAAAAACAAACCATTTGATGAACAAGACTAGGAATACTCTAAAAACAGAAAGCCAGAAATGCCATGATAGGGCTGTAAAAATGACACACACACAGACACACACACCCCAATAAAAAGACCCAAAAATGAGCCTGCTGCTTGCTGGCTCATCTGTGAAGGATATTTTCCTCCCTTCTTAAATTCTTCCCTCTGTAATTTCCTCTCTCCTTCCCCTACTATTTTTCTGCCTGCCATGTGTAGGTATGGATCGCTTTAGCTGAACAGAGCTAAGCCTCTGCTAAACAACAGTGAACAAAATAAAACTCCTTGCTCTCCTGAAGCACACATTCAAACAGCAAAAACAGACAATAGATTATCTTCATAAGGTGAAGTAAGGATATAAAATGATCTTTGGAAAGCCAAATGAGCATGTCTGGTGATGCCACATATATTTATGACTTGAGAATTGCTGTGATATACAGGAAAAATAACACTTTTTATAAAACAAAAATGTGTGAAGAGCTTCCATCCCTAAATGCTGAGCTATTTCCATGAGAACTTTATCCTAAGCTATAACTCTATTTAAAGAAAGCTATATGCCCAAAGATGTTCATATCAAGATTAGTTTAAATATCCCAAAAAAAGGGAAGAATTCACCATTCCACCTCTGTAGAACATTCAAGTAAATTTTAATAAGTTCCCTTGATGAAACAGTATGTAGCCAGCTGAAAATGATTGTGAAGAATAAATGAAATGTAAAATTACAATGACAGTATTAGATTAACAAAACACAAACTATATGAACTATACATGCACTATAGTTTCAACCATGTAAAACACACATTGCTACTTATGGCTGTGGCTAGAGTGATATGATTAATTCTTTAAATATGATACTAATTTTATAAAGAAAATAATTTTCTTTTTAAATTATCTATAGCTTCCAAGCACAAACTATGCCTAAAGCAACCTCCAATAAGCAATTTAACTGTATTAAAAACATTCTGTTCAGCTTTCCCTGAGGATCCAATTTAGAGAGGGTTTATCTTTCATTACCATAAACCGGATTTGTTTGCAAAACAATCTGAAGTCACTAGTGAATTCTATCAAACATTTAAGGAAGAAACAACATGAATTCTACATATACTTTTCCAGAAATTTGAAGAGGAAATACTTTTCAACTCATTTTGAAGCCAACCTTAACTCGATATTGAAATCAGACAAAAATATTATAAGAAAATTACTGATCAATATTGTTTATGACATAGATGTAAAAATTCTGAACAAGCTTTTAATAAAACAAATGTGGAGATGATAAGTTTTTAGGGATTTGTTTTGTTTTGTTCTGAGTCTCACTGTGTAGTGCAGTCTGGCCTCATACTCATGCAATTCTCCTGCCTCAGCCTGCTGACACTACAGATATGAGCCATCACATTTGGTATTTTTAGGGATTTTTGAACAAGAGCCGGAAAGGCAAAGGACAAGTGGAATTTTCTGGCTCTGAATAAAGTCAACAGGACAATGCTAAGGACTAACACAAAGAAGAGTACAGGAATGGCCCTTGATGGGTCCAAGTGCCTTCTAGCTGAGCTCCTAGAGAAATCCAGAAAACTGATCTCTGATCTAATTCCACAATTCTCAGTTCAGGAATGTACTAAAGATAGACAGATTAGCCTGAGAAAGTGAAGAGTGATAAGTGAAATATCTCAGTGAACCCTATTCAGAGGTCACATTGTATTCTGAATAACTCTGTTGTTGATAAGATATACCTGGCTTACAGTCTCAAACACGTTGTCAAAGTAGCCTATATGCAGAACTGCTTCAGCGTAAAATTTATGTATATAAGGAGAGCCTTAGAGGAGATAGTTGAGTTGATGAGACCCTGGCTCATTCTAAAGCTTCTTTTGGCCTAAAGCCTTTCACTGCTAAAGCCTTTTCGGGAATGCAAAATTTGTATCTCCACTTCACCTGAACAAGTTGCCTCTGCTGTGTATACTGAGGCACTGACTTTCTTTGCTATCCTATAGGTAAGTAAACTTTGAGCGATTAACCTGAGGGATGTTGACTAGACTTTTCATTCATCCAACCCCACAATAACATCTGTCAACCCAGAGCAGTACTGCTGCTCATCCTGACAGAAGCATCAATCCCAACATACCAACTGCTTAACAATGCCCAAGAGACCGCACTAGATTCCCCAGGTCTTTAGGCTCTGTCTTGCTTCCTCTAAAGGTAGATGGTCAAAATGTATTATGGAAAACACTGGGTACTTCTACTATACCACCCTATCATGGTAGAGAAATGGAAAACAGCCCCACTCCTGTGGGGAAAAGTAGGCTTTTCTGTCAAAGAAGATATTTAAAGTAACTCCATTTTATTTTAAAAACTCTATTTTTGTAAAATGTACACGTGCTTGTTTTACCACTCCTTGAAAACCTGAAGCAAAGAGATACCTCCCTGCCCACCTACCATAAAACTTTGTAACAAAGGGCTTTCCAAATCACAAAATTTACACTGCTAGCAACCACATGCTCATTAAACTAGCCAATCAGTTTAGATTGTGAGAACACATTCACCCGAGAGTGCTAGGCAGACTGACAATAGCATATCAGGCATAAAACCCAGACGGGCTGCCCACTCTGTACTTGCTTGAGTTCTCTGGCTGTTCACCCTCCTGCAGAAGTAAAGTCTGCCTTGCCAAGAAACTTTCAGAAGTTTGTTTTCTTTTGTCCTGTTGGCAACACCAGAGAATTCATGCCCAACACCCCCAACCAAGGAAGGGAGATTAGTACAGTATTATTATAAGTAATTCCATTAACTATATAAAGTTTTGCTAAAGAGATCAGGGTCAACTTGATTCCTGGGCAGGAATATTTGCTTTACACAGGGAAAAGTGTTGTGTCAGAGCCCATTAATTGTACTTTTAACTCAGTAATGTCTTCTCACAGATGTATATCGAAGGTCAGATAAGAGAGGGGTAGTGACATAATGAAAAACCATCCCCAAAACTATAAAAATCAACTCCAAGGTTCTGACATCATAAATGTTTAGACATTTCACAACCTGCTATAAAAGTACATATTGCAGCTATCAGCTAAAGATGGTAATGAGTTGTGAGGAGATATTTCAGACAGGAAACAGTTCCATAATAACGTACCTGGCAGGTCTTACCCAGGCCCATCTCATCTCCCAGAATGCAACCATTCTGACAGTGGAAGCACTGGGCTAGCCAGTTGACTCCCTCCAGTTGATAAGGCCATAAATGAATTCCTAGGAACAGAAAATATAGCAAATACAAAAAGTAAACATTTTAGCACTTAGATAGGCTAAGTTCTAACACTCAATGATGAACAACAAGTGGACTATACATGTGCCCATTTGTCTTGGTTACTTTTTACTGGTTGCTGAGACAAAACACCTGACACACAAAATTAGGGAAGGAAAGGTTTATTTAGCTTACAGTTTTTGGAGGTTTCAGTCCACAATCAGCTGGCTCCAAGGCAGGGTGGCATGGCACGGGGACAGCACTTCAAGGCAGCAACCGAACAAAAGCAGCCAAAGTAAAAAAAAAGGGGCAAGAGCAAGCCTCTTCTCCTTTATATAGTACACAGGACACCCCTCCCCCAGGGTGGGTGTAGCATCCACAAACATCCTTGCTTTCCTTTGCAGAGGATGTTTACAAAGTAAGACCCTGACTCTCTCAGTTAAACTTCTGACCTTCTCAAATTGTAACAATGACCAGGTAACTGTGCTCTACACCCCAGGATGTAGAGCTGCTGAGTTACTTAATTAAGCTGCTAGACTTCTCAAGTTGACACA
>RJWM01019727.1:0-17761 GCA_004363535.1 Dasyprocta punctata | reverse complement strand
CATTTAAATCCCAACCATCTAAATTTGCCAAACACACTAAAGGAAAAAGGAAATGACTACACTAAATCTTGCTTCAACAGAGAAGCAGTGTTAAAAGCAGAAATCATGCTTCACAATGGCTATTTAACAGCACACAAGGATGGCAAGAAACTCGTTTCAAATATAATTATATATCAAAAGTAAATTGCAGGCAAAATAGTTGCACTCTTCAAGGTGTCCAACTCCTGATTCCAGGATCAGTAAGAATGTTATCTTACATGGCAACGGGGACTCAACGGATTTAATTAAGGTTACGGGCCTTGAGATGGGAGATTATCTGAAATTATCCAAGTAGGCCAATCTAATCATGAATTTTTAGAAGAGAACCTTCACCAGCTGTGATTAGAGAGGGTGAGAACCAGGAGGATGCAATGCTGCTGGCCTCAAAGATGCAGAGAAGTTGGATCAACAATGCCTTATTTCTGGGATGAACACTAGTGTAAGATTCAGGCAGTAATGAGGCCAAATCCTAAATTGATTTACGACAGTGAATTCTGTAACAATGAAAGACCATTTGAGGGCTTTGAGTGGCAGTGATTAAGTCTGCTCAAAAGACAATCTGGAATTAACAATACAGCTAGTAAAACATGAAGCTATGAGAGTAAAAGCATAAAGCAGTGGGGACCCCAGGGAGCTGAGATATAAGGAAGAACATCTGCTGAAAAAAGCTGCAGGTAGCAAACAGGGCAAGCTCATGAGAGAGGCCATGTGGCCTACAGGTGGCAAGGTCTTAGGAGTCGGGTTGCCCAAGGCCTTTGAAGCTCACATCTTACTACCAGGTGCTGGATATAAACTACAGTATTTAACAATTGCCCTTGCTGGGTTTCAGTCTTGCTTTGGTCCAATTCCCTTCTATGCCTCCATTTCTCCCTTTTGGAACGGGACTGTTTACTGTGTGCCATTGTATGTTGGAAATATTTCTTTTTTATTTTTATGAGGTCAAAGCTAAGAATTTGCCTTAAGTCTCAAAAGAAGACTTTGAACTTGACTTCTGAGTAACGCTGGAACTGTTAAGATTTTGGCAACTCTTGGAGGTGGGCTGAACATACTTTGCACAGTGAGATGATGGACAAGAGTCTTTTGGGGGCTAGGGGCTAAATGCTATGGTTGATAACCAAAATGTCACCAAAAAGGCTCATGTGTTCAGAGGTGAAGCTTTAGGAAGGTGATTGGATAAATCCACTGACAAGTTCATAACTGAACAGACCATTAGGAAGTGAGGCTCATTTGAGGGTAGGCCTTGGAAGAGTATTGCTCTTTTCTTCTCTCTGTTCCTGTCCCTATTCCTGTTGCTGTCTCTCTGTTTCCTGGCTGTGATACTTTGAACAGTTTACCTCTACCATGACCCTTTGCCATGATGTTTCTGCTTTGGAAGCAGCTGATCATAGACTGAAACCTCTGAAAACATGATCTAAAATAAACCTTTTCTTCTTTAAATTGTGGGTGTCAGGTATGTTGTCTCAATGAAAGGAAGATGACTAATTCATGGACTTAACTCTAGACAGGTGCAGTGGCATACACCTGTAATCCCAGCACTGTGGAAAGCTGAGGTAAGAGGATTCAAGCTCAAATCCTACCTGGGCTACATAGTGAGGCCCTGTCTCAAAAAAAAAAAAAAAAAAAAAAATTAAGAAGAGCTAGGAATGTAGCTCAGTGGTGGCGCACCCCTGAGTTTGACCCCTGGTACCACACACACACACACAGGCTCCCCCAGCCCCCAACCTGCTTGCCAGCAGAGGCAGTACTCTCTGCAGGGAAATCAACACAGTACTGAAGCTGTCATGGCAAGCACAGGAAACAAGATAAGATAGAACAAGGAATTTTGCAGGTCCTGCAGACATCTGGAGACGCATGAGAATTTACACTGGACACTTCAAGGATTCTGCCCATTGACGTGCAAAGACTGCCAAAGAACTTGGACCAAAGATACTTACTATCTTCCCACCCAATATCCCCCGCCTTCTTCTTTCTGACCCTATAAAAGGGACACAATTCTCTTTGCTCCAGGCAAACAGTCTTATCCCACTCTCTGCCTGCCTATACTCAGACACAATAAATTCCACACAATGTTGCTTTCACACAAGCCTGGTGGCCTCTGCTGGCCTCCATATGTTACATATGCTATAGATCTATCTAGGAGGAGGCAATGCAGTGTTATATCTAACACCCAAAACCACCTTACTATCTAAAATAGGAAAAATTGACCCTTACATAGTGGCCCATGCCTGTAAACTCAGCCCTCAAAGAGCCTAAGGCAGGAGGATCGCCATCAGTTCAAGGCCAGTTTGGGCCACAAAGTGAGTTCAAAGCTAGCCTGAACTACATAGCAAGACACTGTCTCCAAATACACATATGGAAAAATTGGCTAATTGATTGATTTTAGCCAAAATTTAATTCTTTTACAAACTATGTATCTGAGGAAAATCCTAATACCTCTTAAAACCCTACAATGAAAAAATAATTCCATTTAAAAATGAGCAAAAAACGTGAAGAGGTTATGTATATCAAAGAGGTTTTAATAACATTAGCCAATGGGTAATTTGTTAAAACTACAATGAGATACCACTGCACACATATTAGCCAAACATTGGGAAGGTCTCAGAAACTGGATCACTCATACCTTGCAGGTGGGAATGTGATACACACTCTATCAACAGTCTGGAAGTTTCTTTAAAAATTAAACTTGCAACCACCACTTGACCCATTTATACCAAAGAAATGAAGGTTTATTTTCACACAAAACCTGTGTATATTTATACTTATAAACATTTGTCTTTTCTTTTCCTAATAGCCAAAAACTAGAAACAACCTACATATTCTCAGAAGGTGAATGATAAATAAACTGTTGCAATCCACACTATGTAATAACACTTAACAAAAGGAGGAGGAGGAGAAGGAGAAGGAGGAGAGGAAGAAGAAGAGAAAGAGGAAGAAAAAGAAGGAGGAGGAGGAGGAAGTGGAGGAGGAGGAGAAAAAGAACTATTGAAATAAGAAACCGGGACGAATCCCCAGAGAATTAAGGACTGAGTGAAAAAAGGTCAATCCCTAAAGGTTACAAAACATATGATATAAGTTACACATTATTTTCAAAAATGACAATACTATAAAAAGAGGAGACGGGTAGTCTTCAGGGGTTAAGGAAATGATGGTGTAGAAGACAAGTGAGTGTAGCTGTCAAAGGGCAACTGGAGGGATCCTTGCAGAGATGGAAATGTTCTGGATCTTGACTGTGTCAGTGTCAACACTGGAGCTGTGAACCTACTATAGTTTTGCAAGATGTTACCATTCTGCCATGGAGAAAACTGAGTAGAGGTTAATATTTCTCTGTATTATTTCTTACAACTGCATGTGAATCTAGAATTATATAATAAAAAGTTTAATTTTTAAAATTGATATGAGCCGGGCATGGTGGCACACACCTTTACTCCCAGTACTCGGGAGGCTGAGGTAGGAGGATCATTGTGAATTCAACACCAGCCTGGGCTACAAAGTGAGTTCAAGGCCAACCTGAACAGAATAGTGAGACCTTGTCTCAAAAAATAGGGCTGAGCAGTGCCATAAGTGCCTGCCTGGCAGGCACGAGGTTGTGAGTTCAATCCCCAGTACCAAAATAAATAAATAAATAAATAAATAAAATAAAATAAAATAGAATTGATATGAAATTATATCCACAAAGATTACAGAATTTAACACTTAGGAGTAAACTGCAAAAAAAAAAAAAACAAAAAAAAAAAACAAAAATTACCTTAGGTAGGATTTAACAAAGGAATTAGGTCACCACAAAACTATTGAAAGGGCTGAAGAATGACTCTCCAGGTTTAGTTTCACCAACAACTGCTGAATCTGTATCACAGAACTGGCTCACCAAAGAAGTCTCTACCTCCACGACTAGGAAGCCAGGAACCAACCAGGAACCCATGACACCAACTGCCAACTCCAGACCTACCACCCCTGCTGCAATCCATGTCAGCAAAATAGATGCTTCACATACTGCCCAAGATCCACAAGGTAGCAGTTAAGAGGGAAGCTGAAAAATTCAAATTCTCCCCAACTTCTGTGGTGCTTCTCTTTGAACTTCCGTTTGGCTAAAGCCAAATTACCACAGAACCACAGGGAGTCTGGGAAACGCAGTCTTTTGTTTTCTAACCTCCAGAATGTAGAGTCTCTTGCCCATTCCTCAGAGATAACATTTAATGAAAAACAAAACATCATGAGGAGCTAGGTCTGCATATTCTACAAAGAAAAAGGTCACAAGGGGCCACGGATATAGCTCAGCGGCATAACTCCCTGCCTAGCAAGCACTTATGGTTGTGAGTTTGATTCCCGGTATCCGCCCATCCCCCCAAATAAAGAAAAAGGTCATAAATACTTTTCTGATTCAAAGATCTATAATACCCAAATGGCCATCATTACTAGTAACCAAATAAACATTAACTTGAACAATAAAATAGCAGTTTTGACTTCTCAAACTAGAAAATACCAGAATGTTGAAAGGATAAAGATATACAAAAATATTTTTCATATTCTCTCCTAGAAATATTGCCTTTGAGAAATTATGAATCCATGCCACAATAAATATTTAGTTATAAAGATATTTATTAGTATTACTAATTGAGCAGCTGTTGGTGAAGCTAAACCTGGAGAGTAATTCTCCAGCCTTTTCAACAGTTTTGTGGTGACTTAATTCCTTACCTTAAATCCTATCTAAGGTAATACTGTTTTTTGCAATTGACTCTTAAGTGTTAAGTTCCATTATCTTTGTGGATATAATTTCACATAATGGCCAAAAAAAAAAAAAAAGTAAGAACCTAAGTAGATACCTAAGAAGAAGGACCAGGTAAACTACAGAACATTGTTATATGAAATCATCCAAAATCATGATTTAAAAAAAGGTATAAACATAAAACCCTATTTCCCCCGGAAAAAAAGGAAACTCTAGACGTTCACACCCGCATAACACAATACACACACACACACACACTCCAATGACTAGCAGGATAGAAAACATGTTAAAAGTTAATAGGATTGTGAAGATTAAAGTTTCTTTTTTTTAACCCATGGGCTAGTTCCTCAAATGTTTTATAGAGAACATGTATTCTGTAATAAGGAAAAAAATCAGTATGGATTTTTTAAATAAAATCAAAAAGATATGCAGAATATTAATTTATTTTGACAAACAGAAATAGAAATTACAAGTTAGAATAATCAGTAGTTATTCCTTTGGTTACTTTCATTTTGTTTCCCTCTTTCCTCACACTACTACCAGTTCATAAACACATTCTCCCCTCTTAAGTTTCCCATACAGTATTCTTCTGTATTTACACACACTATCCTATCCACGCAAGCCTGCAATCTCTTGCCCACTCGTTTCAATAAACTACACAAGTTCACATGTAGGTTTCTTATTACCTGCGGCTGACTATCAATGTGCACACCTTGCTGAGACCTCTCTCTCTCACGTTTATGAAGCTACCATTCCTGACACCACTTGCAAGGAAACAGGTAACACATAAATATAAACACCTTAAGCCAGGTGTGGTGGCCCAGGCTTATAATCCCAGCAATCAGGAAGCTGAGACACTCAGCACCCAAGGCCTGTCTGAACTACATACAAAAAAACAAACAAACAAAAAAAAACACGTACTTTAGCCAAGATAATGCCAAAATCAAAGGCTGATCCACAATTTCATACTTGAACTGAATTACACACACTTCAGAATTCAGGGACGGGAGATGGGACAGACCTTCCTCTCACATCTGCACCTTCTCCATTCACCTGCACCTCTTCTAGGCTGAACACTGCACCCCTTCCTTCCCTCAGAGAATAAACCTCAGACTGCCGTGGTGTTTACCACACAGCGTGAGCTAAACGAATACTTGCTTATATTTTTTAAAGCACTCCTTCGCTAGTCTAGAAACTCTGGGTTGGCCCATATTCCTTTTGCTCATCTCTACCGTGCACCCAAGGGAGCGCTCTCCATGGCATTATGGTAAAATCGTGAATAACGACTGGCTCGTGACTCCCGTCCTGACGCGCAATTCGCGCGATTCGGTCGCCACACTGCACCGCGGTGTCCCCAGCTGAGGACTGGGAGTGCGGCCGCGGCCCGCTTTGCAGACACCCGCGGGCGCAAGTGGGCGGAGGACGGCGGCCGCAACACACAGCGTCCGCAGCGACGTCTAAGCCCAGCATCGGGGAGGGCGGGCTCGGTGCGGACCGCCCCGTGACCGCGCGTGTAGTCCATGGAGCAGGAAACCCAAAGTGCAAGGCGAGCTTCAGAGGCGCCCGGAAGCAGCTATTGAGACCGCGCGGCCGGTCGCAGAGGACCGGAACGCAAAGTCGAAACGCCGGGCGCCGGCTCCGCGGAGGCCGCGACTTCCCCGCGACCGTCGGGGCCCGGCGCCGCCTCAATCTCACTGCGGCCCCGCGGCGGCCCTGGAACTCCCGCCGGTCGGCGCCCCGGCCCGGCTCAGCGTTCCGGGCGGCTCGCGGGAGCGCGGTGCCCATGAGCCACTCACCCGTCAGCCCCCACAGGCGTAAGTCCTGCTCCTGCACCCGCGACCGCACCGCCTGGGGTCTGCCCTGAGCCTGAAGGGCCAGCAAGAAGCCGGGCACCTCGCCCTCCATCGGGACGCGGCAGGCTCCGCCCCGCGGCCCCGCGCGCTTTCGCTTCACTTTCCGGCGCGCCGCGACCGAAGGGGCAGGCGCCGAGGCGCCGAAAGGGGGCACACGTGAGCGGGTCTGGTCTCACCGCTGGCGCCCGGAGTCACCCTGCAGTGCCTCTAGTGTCCAAAGCGGGAAGTGCAACTGAGTTCCCTGTGGACGAGCCCGGAACCGGGCTCACAAGAAGTGCGTGTCAGGGTTTCAGGTTGGGCGCCACCACACTTTTGTAATTTATCTGACGCTGACTGCTCTGCTCTGAGGGGTATAGAATTGAGAAACATTCCCTACCCTCCCGCGGTCAGCAAGACTGTAAAGGATAGTGCACGCGGTTCTTTTTACACTAATGATGCATTAGATTTATACCCTGAAATCCCCTTATCCATTGCTTGCTAACTGAAGGCCAGAGTTGGGAACCCCGTAGTGATAATAAGTGAAAATCACCAGAGTTCACAGTGCAGTGGATATCTCAAGCAGATTAAAGCAATGTGCTGTCACTGCGATTCATTATCAGCTTTAAATGAATTTATGATGTCCGTACCACTAATATAAATATTTTAATAACAAAGTAGGTGTTTTATCGATGTAGTTAATTTTCTTACTTAACATTCGCAATAACCCTATTAGTAGATCCTATTTACCATTACTAAAACTTGGATTGATTATGGGCAAAAGTGGAACAGAAATCATGTTAATCTCTGGGTAATGCATTCAGTATGCTATTTCAATTTAAGTAATTCCTGGTGCCTTCCTCTTTGGTAACTTCTTTTCAAAGATGCACTCCCACCTCCACCCCAATCCACCCCCATCCTAAACTCCCCGCAAAATAAATTTGTTGTGACCTACAAAAGTGATGATTTCAGGTTGGTTTATTCATTTAAAAAAAAATCAAAGCACTGTTTTATGAGGCGAATTTTGTGTCCATAAATGCTGAGTCATGTTGTAATCATCAGTCCAAATTCCTTGCTTACTACTCAAGAAGATCAGTGACTCCAGGACAAGTTGTTAGGGGAAGGAAAAAGATTTATTTGAAAAACTAGCAAACCAAAAAGAACAGAGGCTGTCCAACAAGACCCCCCTGCATAGGGGCTGCAGGCCCAAGGCTTCTATAGGGAGTTGTGGGCAGGCACATCAGGTGTACAGGAACCAGGGTAGTTAAAAGTTGGTGGTCTGCCTTTCCTAGGTTCCTGCTATTGTGATCTTTAGGTTATCAATTAGCTATTCTGGGTATTGTACATCAAAAAAAAAAAAAAAAAAAAACAATTTTTGCTGTAACTTCCTTTTTATTTATTTATTTATTTTGGTACCAGGAATCAAACTCACGACCTTACTCTTGCCAGGGAGGCGCTTGTGCCACTAAGCTATATCCCTGGCCCTGTAAATCCTAAAAGGTGCATAAACCCTTACGTTCATCTAGTTGCTGTTCCTATAGTCAGGTTTATTTTAGTGCAAAGCAAAAACAAAAAAAAGAAAAAAAGAATGACAGTTTTTTTATCAAATGTTACGATGCAGAAAAGAAAAAAAGAAAACTTCAAGTTTTTCAACTGTATGAAATGGGCTTTTTGAAGTTGAACTTGTCCAACCACATCCATAGTGCTCTGTGCATGATATGCAACTATTTCCATAATTCAGTGCTGCCTTTGATGTCTTTTTCTTAGCTTACCATTTTCCTCTCAATGCAGTGTGAAGTGTCTTATTCTTTTCTTTGAATTCCACTCTGCCCTCTTTTTTTTCCTAAAGAGAAAAAATAAAATAAAACAAAATTTTGAAACACAGTCATAGGAGGGTAACAATGGTTAATACATTGCATATTGTTATCTTTAAATTAGTTATTCAGAGTACAAGATATTGGCATTTAATTCTCCAAACAATATTCGCACAATCCTTTCTTTTCAGTGGACTAAGAGAAATTAGTCATATAGCTATCTTTTATATATATACACACACAAACACACCTGCACACACACATACATTGTTTTTTGTTTTTCAGGTTTGTTTTGTTTTCTTTTCTTTTTGGCATTTCTCTTCCTTTTCTTCATTCCCTCATCCCAGTTTCTCTTTCCTTTTGAAGTTTCTTCCCATTTCACAATATTTATTGTACAGTTTGAGTCTTATTTACACTTTCAATTTCTCACACTGGGGAGACAATATGATACTTACAAATGTGTGTCTGGTTTACTTCCCTTATGAGTATGGTCTCAAATTGCATCCATTTTTCTATGAAAGTGTTCAGTTTATCCTTCTTAATGGCTGAGTTGTATTACATTGTATAAAAAGACCACATCTTTTTTTATCCATTCCTCAGTCAATGGGAATTTGGGTTGTTTCCAAGATCTAGCTGTTACAAACTGTGCTACTATAAACATGGGTACATATATGTCACTATGGTATGATATTTTTAATTCTTTTGGGAAGATACCCAGAAGGGAAATAGCTGGGTTGAATGGGATCTCTAGTCCTAGTTTTTTGAGGAATCTCCACACTGATTTCCACAGTGAACCAGTCTGCATTCCCACCAACATGGGAGAAGGGTTCCCATTTCCCCAGATCCCCTCCAGCATTTGTTATTGGTTGATTTCTTGATGATAGTCATTCTTTCTGGAGTGAGATAGAATCTCAGTGTCATTTTAATTCATATCTCCCAAATGATAAATGATGTTGAACATTTTTTCATATCTTTATTTGCCATTTGTATTTTTTCATCTGAGAAGTGTGTCTTCATCTCAGATGCCCATTTTTGGACTGAGTCTTTGATTGGGTCTTTGAATTTTGGAGGCCTGATTTTTTTCAATTCTTTATATGTTCTAGATATAAATCCTTTGAAGGATAGCAACCTATAAATTTTTCCCATTCTGGGATAGTGGACTATAAATTTTTCCCACTCTATTGTGATTTCTTTCATTGTGCAAAAGTTTTTTAGTAAGGTGAGATCCCAGTTGTTGATTCTTTGTGATAGTTGCAATTAGGGCTTTATTCATGAAATCTTCACCTACATCAGTGTCTTCAAGAGTTTTACCTATTCTATCTTCCAGTAGATTTAATGTTTCTGATTTAATATTTAGATCTTTGATCCATTTCTAATTTAGTTTAGTGCATGGTGAAAGATATGTGTCCAATTTTAATCTTCAGCATGTGCAAAATCAGTTTTTCCAGTACCATTTACTAAAAGGGGCTTTCTTCCAATGAATGTGTTTGGCACCTTTGTCAAAGATAAGGTGGCTGAGCATGTCTGGAGTTCTTTCTGCATCTTACAGTCTGTTCCTTTGATCTTTGTGTCTGGTTTTTTGTTTGTTTTGTTTTGGTTTGGTTTTTGCCAGTACCGTTTTTTTTTAAATCACAGAATCACAGTAGCTTAATAGTAGAATTTCATGTCAGGGACTGTGATGCCCTCGCCTTGCCTTTGTTGTCCAGAAATGCCTTTACTATTCTAGGTCTCTTGCCAAATGAATTTTAGAATTGTTTTCTCTAATTCTGTGAGATGCACCGTTAGCATTTAGATTGCAATTGCATTAAATCTGTGTAACAGTTTTAGAAGTATGGCCACTTTCCCTACATTGATTCTTCCTACCCAAAAGCAAGGGATATCTTTCCATTTTCTGATATCCTCTTCAATCTCCTTTTTCAGAGTACTGTAATTTTCAATGTAGAGGTATTTTACATCCTTCATTAGATTGATTCCTAGGTATTTCATTTTTTGGATGTTATTGTGAAAGTTGTTGTTACCCTAACTTCTCTCTCAGTGAGTTTGTTATTCATGTACAGGAATGCTATTGATTTTTGAATGTTTGTTATGGATTAAAAACTGGTGGTCAACTTAACACCAGCTGAATTACATCAGCATGGTGCTGAGTATAGATGGCCCACTGGAAGAAAGTTGCCAGCATAAATAGAGACATGGAGAAGAAGAGCTAGGCATTGTGGGTTCTTCTAAGTGTTGCTGTTTTAAGCCGTTGGATCTCCTGGAGGAGCTTGTCATGCTGGCTTCCTCAGTATGGATTTGGCCGTTATCGTCAGAGGAGCTTGGGACGTTATTGCTGATGGTGGCTGTAGTTCACTTTGAGGGAGCTCTGCTCCTTACATTGAGCATTGCTTCCTGGCTCTGGAGGGGAAGATGTGTGCTGGAGAAGCTTGTCACACTGGGCTTCCTGACTGGTACTCAACTGTTATCATTGGAGGAGCTCAGGACCTCATTGCTGCTGAGCATGGCTGTGGTACTTTTCAGGGGAGCTCTGGTCCTTATTTTGAGCGTGACTTCTCGGCTCCAATATAGAACCCTCAACTTACTGGCACAGCTCCTTCACTTTGCTAGCATAGACTTTCTAGCTTCCACCACTGACCTTTGGCCTTCCCAGCACAGATCCGTAAAATAGACTGGCATGAGTCCTTATCGTGGGCTCTTAGATTTCCAGTTGGATTTGTGGGAGGCATTGTCATGGGCTTTGGGTCCTTAGCTGGACTCATGTAGGACATTGCTGTGGGCTCCAGGCCCTTGGCTAAATATTCTGGGTCTTTAGTGTTGTGAACAGATTTTCCTGCACTTTCTTGCGTTTAACTCTGTGTTACCATCATAAAACAGTATAATTTCTGTGTCCTGTATACAATTGTTTCCCTTGTAACCCCTGACTACAATAGCTGACTTTGTATCCAGCTATGCTACTGAATTTGCTTATTAAATCTAGCAGTTTTTTAGTGGAGTTTTTGGAGTCTTCTGTGTAGTGTATCATGTCTTCTGCACATGATAATTTAACTTCTTCCTTTCCTATCATTATTCATTTTATTTCCACATAAGCAGCTATTTCAAAGTTAGCAAGATATATGATGGTAGCCATTTTGGATTTACTATTGTCTTGTTTTGAAGTCCTTTATTGCATTCATTGTTTCATTTTTATTGTTTCTATTCTATTCTGTTCTGTTTGGTTTTTACTATGTCTGAAGGTATCTGCAGCTATTTTGAACACAAGAGACATTATGGTAACTATTGTTGACTTCATAATGTTTTGAAGTCCTGTATCACTTACACTGGGTTTTTTTTTTATTGATTTTATTCTGTTTTATTTTCCTTGGTTTCATCCTCTTTAAAAGAAAAAAAGAAAAAAGAAAAAAGAAATCTTGCCAGTAAAGATCAGGTTCAGAAGCTGTCCACTAGAAAAAAGAACTGCATTTGGTCCTGTGGCCTACATGATGTATGTTATGGCTTGGCAGAAAGTTTGTCTGCATTTTGCTCCAGTCCAAAGATGTTGCCTGAGACTGAGATTAAGGGTGGTAGACTAATTAACCTGGCAGAAGAAATTTCAAGGCAGTCAAATGTTGAGGTGGTAGCATGGCTATTGTTGGGAACTTTTGACCAGATTTATGCTGTGAATCAAGAGTAAAGAGCCCAGCAGGATGATTTAAAACATTGTAAGTTTGGCCAGAAAAGAAGCTCCAGTAAAGCTTTGGACTGCAAAGATGGAAGTGAGATATCAATTGCTGAGAAGAAATGGGACAATATAAAAGATGGCCTGGGGGCATCACAAGAAGAAGCAGATTTCCACACTTCGAAGCTTCAGATCTGCAAAAGTGGAAGACTTTGCTTTGAGGAGAAAGCCGAAGAGCACCATGTTACAGAATGGTGGCAGCTATACCAAGTTCCAAAATGATGGTGACATAGAGAATTTGTTCCTCAAAATCAGGTTCAAAGTACTCAGTGATCCAGGCTCTCAACTGCTACAGCCAAGAGAGAGGAAAGTCTGGTTATTGATCCAAATGGCAGCAGACCTCAGAATCATCCATATAGCACTGGTTTTAGGTGCTTGCAGAATGCAAGCAGGCCTAGGAGCCCAGGCAGTGTGCTCCTGAGAGGGCAATATGTGAAGCTGTGAGTGTGAAACCAAAGGTACAATGGAGAAACAAGAAGTTTGGAAAAGCCAAGAGGGTGGGTCATCTAAGGAAACCTGCAAGGAGGGAGCAAAGCCAGCCCAAGAGAGAAGCCATGGGAGCTATAATCACTGGAAGTGTCATGGGGGTGGAGTCACTCATGCCTTTTGGAACTCACAATTTATTACAGATTGCTTCAGATGTTTCACATAGAACTACAGGATTTAATGTTTGTCTTGCTGGATTTTTGATTTCCTTTGGTCCCTGTGCTTTGTATCCCACTGTTTGTACCTTTTAGAGTGGTAGTGTTTATCTTGTGCCATTGCATGTTGGAAGTATTTAACTTTTCATTTGTACAGGGGCTCATGGCTAAGAGTTTGCCTTAGATCTCTGAGGAGACATGAGACTTTGACTTTTCAGCAATGCTGAAACTATTAGCACTTTGGCAACTATTGTAGGTGGACTAAACGTCTTTTGCATAAAGGAATGTGCATGAGTCTTTGGGGGACAAGGGGCAGAATGTTATGGTTTGTGTCTGATGTCTCCCTAAAGTCTCATGTAGTCATAGAGGTGGTTGAACCTAGCATTTGTGATTGGTTCATTGTCTAGCACTGGGATTGGCAGTATGAGTGCTGCACCTGTCCAAGGACAGGTAGCCAGCATACAATATAAGGGAGGTAAGGAGGCATGCTTTTCCTTTTTGCCTTTTTTGCTCTTGTCGCTTGCAGCAGCCATGAATGACTGCACCTTAGCCACACCACCCTGCCTTGGAGTCAGTTGAGTATGGACTGAAACCTCCAAAAACTGTAAGCTAAATAAGCTTTAATTCCTTAATTTTTTTTTTTTTGTGGCACCAGGGATTGAACTCACAACCTTGCACCTGCCAGGGCAGGCGCTTAAGCCACTGAGCCAAACTCCCGGCCCTAGTTTTTTGAGGCAGGGTCGCACTATGTAGCTCAGGCCGGTCTTGCGCTCACATTGTAGCCCAAGCTGGCCTTGAACTCACAATGCTCCGCCTACCTCAGCCTCCCAAGTGCTGGGATTAAGGGCATGCACCACCATGCCCAGCTCCCTTCCTTAATTTTGGGCATTGGGTATTTTGTCCCAGCAACAAGAGAAAAATAGCCAAGACACTATGAAAAATTAATTTATGAATTTATGAAGGGAGCTGAGCCACCATGCCCAGCTCCCTTCCTTAATTTTGGGCATTGGGTATTTTGTCCCAGCAACAAGAGAAAAATAGCCAAGACACTATGAAAAATTAATTTATGAATAAAGACCTTTTGTACAGATAAAAAAAATTTTCATAGAGATATCTATATGATCAAGAGAGTTAATTTTTATTTTTGTTTGTTTTATTAGTGCCACCAACTTGCCAGTGGTAACTTGTTTGTCCTGTTCAAGGTAACTGTAGTTTTCTTTCCTAGGACTTCTTAAACTCCAAAAGACACTTTTGAACTGTTAAGCTTTTCTGTTTATTTCTTTTAAGAACTTTTGAATAAAAACCATCTGAGACTAAAAAAATTAAAGAATTCATTTTTCAAAATTTCAATTTTTCACAGGGTAACTTGAAACAGTTTAAATCCAAGTAGAGATTTTGGATAGATTAACCCAAAGTTCAGGGAAAAGTTAGGACTGAATATAAAGATGAGAGTCATAATTTTAGGACTGGAATCACATTCTAAGATCCTTGAATGATATCTTCTAGCAGATGACTGAACTATAAAAGGGACTAAATCTTAGGTAACTAACATTTAAAAGTCAAGAAAATGAGGAAAAGCAGCACAAACTAAATACAATAAGACAGTATGAGAACTAAGAACATGGTATCTGTGAGGCCAATGGAAAGGGAGTTTCAAACACAGCCTAGAGTTGGAGTAAAGATGGATAAGAGGGATAACCACTGGATTGGGAAACATGATAGTCAGAGATGACCTTGAAAAGAATGATCTCCATTTCTTTATAGCATCTAAAGCCTGACTGAGTAGATTAAAAAAGAGAATCGGTGGGCATAAAGTGGGGTTTCTCTCACACCTTATAGAAGTTTTACTCTTCCTTTTTTTTTTTTTTTTTGTACTGGGATCAAACTTAAAACTTCAGGCTTGCCAGGCAGGCACTTATACCACCGACCTAAATCCCCAGCCCCCATCCTCACAGAATTTTTGCTGTGAAGAGGAGCAGAAAACTGGTGACACAGTTGGTGACAGCACTTGCTCTCTCCTGATCTCTCCTGTTTCTATTATCTAAGTGCAGTAAGAAACAGTGACATCAGATGAGCTTGTGGGAGTTTGGTTATTTTTCTCATTGCAAAGACAAAATACCTGACACCCAAAGTGAAGCAAGGAAAGGTTTATTTAGCTTACAGTTTTTTGGAGGTTTCAGTCCATACTAGCTGGCTCAAAGGCAGGGTGGCCTGGCTGAAGGGCAACCATTCAGGGTGGCTGCAAGCGACAAGAGTATAAAGGGCAAAAAGGAAAAAGCATGCCTCCTTCCCTCTTTACATTGTATGCCGGCTCCCTGCCCCTGGGCGGGTGCAGCACTCACACCACCAATCCCAGCGATAGACAATGAACCAATCACAAACACTAGATTCAGCCACCTCCATGATTGCATAATGCTTGGGGTTGGGGGCCATCCAAATATAAACCATAACAGGAGTGGAATGAATATGAGGACAAACAGATATGAAACTTATCTATGGAAATAGAGAATAAATAGACTAGAGGAGTGGTGGTGAACCCACAGGACACATGCCACAGAAGGTTCTTTGTTATCATTGAAAGCTCTGAAAGGTTCACCATCACTGGACTAGAGGAATATGATCATACTACCAAGCAGTAGTGAGGGCAACTTGAAGTTGTTGGTCGTGAAACCAGCATGGGGTGTATTGTATACAAGTAGAGAAGAGTTAGAGAATTGGAATTTTGCAGGTTTGGATATTTGCCAAATGAGTAGTAGAAAGTGATTGTATTAGCCATATCCCAGTGTCTAGAACAGATGGGAACATGACAGATGAAAAATACATGAATTTTTTTTTTAAAAAAGAGAGGAGGGGGCACAAGCAAGTTAGTATAATATTAAGAAGATGGTAAAATAAGGTAATAGTGTTAAGAGTGGGCCTAGATATCACCTCTGGATAGAATGAGTGGAAAAGAATGTCATTAAAAAGATCTGAATGATGAGAAACCAGCTTCGTAAATCAGAGGAAGAATAGTTAAGGCAGAGAGATCACAAATACGAAGACCTTGAGGCAGGACTAGCAAGGATTAGGAATTTTAAAAATTAGTAAGGATGCACTTGAGGGGATTTGGCTATTGATGTAGGGCTAAGGAAAAGAAAAAGGTTTAGATGAACTTCCCAGGGATTTATGCCTTGGATAACTTAATAGATGCTGACACAACTATTGGGTAATAAAATATGGTTTGAGGAAGGGAAGATAATGGATTCACCTTCAGGATATGCTGGATTTATACCAAGAACTGTATGACTGTTAATCCTGACATGTAAACTTCATTGAATTAAGACATGCATAGCAAATTAGTAATGTACACATTCAGGCATGTGTGGATGGGTCATAGAGACTTGGCCTTGGGTCCTATATAAGGTCCCTTGTCTCATTCTTTCAGGCATTATTATCTTGCTCTGCTTCTGGGCCACCATGAACAAAGCAGTTTTGTTCAATGTTATGATTTATATCCAGATGTTCCCTAAGAACCTCAAGCACTCATAACTGGGTGTTTGAAAGGTGACTGAATCATGGGGCCTATAGCTAAGTGTGATGTTTGGAGGTGGAATCTGTTTAGAAGAGGCAAGTCACTGGGTGCATGAACTGGAAGGGTATATCTCTCTCCAAGATCTTCCTTTCTCTCTCTGCTTCCTGGCCAACATGAAGTGAGGTGTGTTCCTTCTGCCTGGGTCCTTCTGTCATGCTCTGTCTTGGAGCAACAAGAGTGAAAAGGGGGCAAAGGGGCAAAGCAGGCCTTTCCTCTCTTATATAGTATGCTGGCCACCCACCCCTGGGCAGGTGCAGCACTCATACTGCCAATCCCAGCCCTAGACAACAATCCAATCACAAATGCTAGACTCAGCTGCCTCCATGGACTGAATGAGGCTTGGGGGGCCATCCAAATATAAACCATAACATCTGGCAAACTATGGACTGAAACTGGTACTTTTAACCTGCTAGATGTCAGATGTGTCAAATCCATGTCTGCCAAGTATAGAATGAATTCTAAGGGACAGTGGAGGTTAAGAGTAGGAAAGGTTTATTAAGAGCCCCTGAGAAACATGAGGGTTCTCAAAAGAGACCCAGAGACCCTTTGTCAGGGTAATTTGTACAACAAAGTCACAATGTGAGTACAACATAGTCAAACTACAATCAATCTATAGAATTACAAGTATAACTCTTTAGCTAGTACTGATCCAGTAGGGAAAAGAGTCATCAGGCAAGGATATACACAAAGAACCAAGATGCTTTTGGGAAAGGATAGGTCCAAGTACTTTGGTCACCCACCTAGGTGACTGATGCCTATCCGAACTTACTGGGCCAGGTGATGCTAATTACAATATAATCTCATGTTATTGTTTATCCCTTAGGGAAGCATGTAGGCGCCCACTGCATCTTTGTCTTGAGGCTTGACCTTCTTTAGATGCACCTCCAGCCACAATACTGATGTCTTTTTTTTTTTCACTGACTTTCTTGAGAGCCCAGTCCCTCTCTAACTATATTTTAATTTCTATTAAACTTAACTGCTAACACCTCTAAAGAAATGTATGTCAAAATAAACCTGTCCTCCTTTATATTGCAGGTGTTCAATATTTTGTTCCATCAACAAGAAAAGTGACTAAGACATGTCACCAGATACTTCTATCATGATATTCCTGCTTTGTTGGTTGATTTTTTAATCTTGGCCATTCTTTCTGAGGTGAGATGGAATCTCAGCGTTGTTTTAATTTGCATTTCCCGAATGACCATTGATGTTGAACATCTTTTCATATATTTATTTGCATTTGTATTTCTTTCTCTGAGAAGTGTGTATTCATCTCAGATGCCCATTTTTGGATTGGGTCCTTGAATTTTAGGGGCCTGATTTTTTTTAATTCTTTATATGTTTTAGATAGAAGTCCTTTGTCTGATGGACAATTGGCTATGATATTTTCCCAGTTTGTGGGTTTTCTTTTCACTATGCTGGAGATTTCCTTTGA
>RJWM01019726.1:0-38867 GCA_004363535.1 Dasyprocta punctata | reverse complement strand
AACGCACATCTTCGCTCGCCCATCTGGGGACCCCCCAAGACCACAGGGAAACCCCCAACCCCAGACCGCAGTGTGCTCTCTCTGTGAGCACACCCTGGGATGGGATTCCCTGTGGTGGGGGGAGTGGGGCCCCCATGTCCCCCTTGTGGGACTCCTCCACTGCATTGGTGACAGGGAAGAAGTGGGGGGTGGTTCCAGCTCTTTGCCTGGAGGAGGCTCCTGGTCTTCTTACCCAGCTCACTGGCACTGTTTCAGTGAGTGGAGAAACTTTTAGGTGTGATTGGCGAGGTCAGCACCCAGGAGCCACTCTGGAGATCCTTTGTCCTAGCAGACATGGAAACCCTCTGGGGAGAGAGCGTTGACCAGGAGTTGGCGATGCCTCTGTTTACCTGGGATGCCAGTGGGCCTTGCTGCAAAGGGAATCGCTTTTCTCTCCCTGCATTCTCACATCTCTGTTTGCAGCAGGCTAATTTCGTGTCTTGATTATAAATATACAGTTTTCTCCCCTTCATTCATCCCATTGTAAAACCACTTGGAGTTTGAAGTGTAGTGCAACAGTGTGTATGTGTGTTGTGTGTGTCTGTGTGTGTGTATTATATTATATTTTGGGATAATTGAAAGGACTAGGAGAAATGTGAATTATTAATACTGATTTTATTTATCAGTGGCCAGCTAGGAAATTAAGATCTTAGGGTGCATTTTTTGGTCCAGAAAAATCCTCTGACACTTCATGTTTTTGAGTACTTGCCCTTCAGGTGTGGTTCAGTAAGTTGACATTCACTTCCAGATTCTTTAGCAAAAATGTTTTAAATAAAAACACTTGCTTCATGTATTTGTCATCAGCCGCTGCCTGTGTCTCTTGAACAAAACCTGCTGGTTTTGGAAATGAAGTCGTATGCTCTGGCATTTTGCAGTTTGCTTAGCAGTTTATTCTCTCTTGACCTCTGGAAGAAAGCGATTTTGTTTCTGGTTGCTGTTTAGGCAGACATGTGTTATCCAGGAGAGAAGCACAGTGCGGACCCGATCAGAATCAGGAGGACATGTTTGTGTGGCGCTGTGTTTTTTTATGGAGGGCCACGGAGGGCCACCTCATGTGAAGTCGCATCCTCTGGGAAGGGACATGTGTGTCACAGCTCAGAGGATGCAGAAGGGCTGGGTTACTGAAGGGACTAGGAAGGTGTCTGCTTTCAGTTTCATGAATATAGTAACGCTTGTCAGTTTCTGTTCCCATCAGCTTTATCTTCTAAAGCATTTTTCAGAAGCACTTGGATAATTTTCTAAAGAGAATTTGCCTTTATTATTAGAGAAGGTGTAAGCAAGCAAATCAGGACTGCTTACGTTTCCTGAGGAGAAAGTGTACACCTGCTGTTTCCTGTTGTTTGTGTAGCACTGGTTTCATCCATGAAAACCCTGAATAACTGGGCAGTTATAAACTAAAACTTTTACTGTGAAGTTCACAGTGGTGTGATTTCCCCCCACTTTTATGCGGTTTTGCAAATTAAAATTTATAGGGACTTTGGTCTTATTTACTCTGAAAACACGATCTTTAAAAAATACATTTTCTATAAGGAAGAAATTCAAATTTTTGAAGAAATTTTAGTGATCGTCTCTCATTATTATCTAAATGTTCTACTTCTATTTCTTTTGAGGTTTATATGTGTTATGCAAAGTAAAACTTCTGAAAGCGAATTTTTTTTTTTTTTTTTTTTGCGGCACTGGGGATTGAACTCACAGCCTTGCGCTTGCCAGGGCAGGCGCTTAAGCCGCTAAGCCAAACTCCCCAGCCCTGGTTTTTTTTTTGAGGCAGGGTCGCACTATGTAGCTCAGGCCGGCCTTGCGCTCTCGTTGTAGCCCAAGCCGGCCTTGAACTCACAACGCTCCACCTACCTCAGCCTCCCGAGTGCTGGGATTAAAGGCGTGCGCCACCACGCCCGGCTCTGAAAGCGAATTTTAAGCCCTGAACTAAGCCTTTTAGGAACTGACACAGTCAGTGTAAATTAGCACTCACATTGTTTGTAAACGGAGAGCCGCATTTGAATGTTAGTTTTACCCACAGCCCGCCTCCCACGGCCGCCAGGACTGCAGCACCGACCCCAGTCTCGCCGAGTGGCTTCGGTTCCTCAGTCCGTCAGCGTTTCTGAGATTCTCTTGTGACTTCGATTGAGAATCCAGAAGTGAAGCCTGACTTCTGCCTCACTGTCAGCCCTCCTATTCAGTTTGTCACCCAGCCTTCGGACTTCCTCTGAACTGGTCCTGAATGGTGGTTCCTTTTTGTGTCGCCAAGACACATTTTTCTTGAGCTGTCACTCAGAGGCCTGTGTGACCTAAAGCAGCTGATTTCTGAGCTCTGGAGGCACATGGGGATGGCGGGAGAAGGAGGGACTGTAGTTTCCTCTCCTAGTACCCTGTCGTCCAGCACAAGGCGGAACTTGGGGTGACTTTTCATGTGTCAGGTTGGTCTAATTTAGCATCTGACTTCTGTTAACCGGCACCCAGAATCTCGTGAGCCTCGCCCCCAGCTCTTAGACATCAAGAACTACCCCAAAGAAAATCAGGCATGATTCAGTGATTATGTAATTCGCCTCCCATGATAACAAGAGGCCACTTTTATGGAGCTCTGTCACCCATGGTCTTCTAATCCTCACAGCTGTCTTCCATGGTACGTTAATGCTCCTTCCACTGAGCAGATGACCACACTGAGACAGGGTGGTGTTTAAGTACATACTGCTATTGATTTATGAACACAGGACTTACAAATAACCTAGGGGACATACATATTTTTTATATATGAAGATCATCTAAGTGGGGCATGTATCAGTAAGTGCTCATGAATGTTTGTTAAGGAAATACACAACCTTTATCCTTTCATGACTCCATCTCCTTGTGGACACTACACAAGCACCACTAGGACTCTATCCCTGCTTTGGAAGACTGGGAAGCTACGGAGTGGAGGAAAAGAAGCTCAAAGGCAGCACAAGAATTTCTGAGATGTGTCCACCTCCTAGTCCTCAGGTCCGTCCCCAGGAAGCCCTTCTGCCCAGACCGGATGTCTCTAGCTGACAGGACTGTAGGACTCCTGCAATTAGATGCTGGGCTGGAAAATCCTCTTCATGCTAAAATTCAACAGGGGATTTCTTGGAAGAATTAAGGAATTCTTGGTTGTTCTTTTTTCCCACTGTCCATCCTTTAGTTGAGTAGGAAGAGAGATGTTTTGTGACCCAGGGACACATCCATCCTTCAGGTCTGGGCCGTGCAGTCCAGGGACCACCATACCAGCTGGGCCCCGAGTGCCTGAGATGTGGTTACTTCAAATTAAAATGTGCTTTCAGTATTTAAGACCTTATTGCCCAAGGAGGGAACCCTCATTAACAATTATTTATGTTAATGTTGAAATGATAACAGTATTCTGAATTTATACAGGGTTATTAAGATTTCCACATCTGTTATGTTTTTAGTGTAATTACTAGAAAATGTAGAATTTCATATGTGGGTTGCATTATATTTCTATCGACAGTGCTGGTTTTAGAGTAATCCTCCACCTGTCTTCTGGGTTCCAACTTTCTTTTTGCCTGATGATTCCACCCCATCTCTCCTGTTTCCTGTACCCTTATTTTGCTGGCCCTCTTCTGTCAATTTCATTGATGCAGTGAATACTCTGTGGGTTTTTAGTTACCATGAGAGTAGTAGAAACGTGAAAAGAATTCTCTCTCATCCTAAAGCAAAGCAAACCAGCCCATCATGGCCTCCATCCACACCTCTACCACTTGCCTTCTTCCTCTTACCCCCAGTTACTTTCCCCAGCCTCCTTCCTCAAACCCCAGCAGTCTGGCCTTATCACTCCATGCAAAACTGGTTTCCTTAAAGCCCGCTGGCTTCCTTCTAGTTTTCAAATGCTGCAGCTTCAGTCTTCCGCTGTGATATGGGAGCCATCCCCCTCCCTCTTCCCCTCCTTCCTTGTTCCCCCTCTCCCTCTTCGTCTCCCTCTCTCCCTCTCTCTGGGGGCAGATTAACCTCACATGGCAGTATTTTCTCTGTCAGTTTGCTGCTCTCCTGTGCCTCAGTGGCAGGCTTCTGTTTGATCTCTTTTGCGGGACTTCTACCATCTTCACACAGTCTGTGATGCCGCTGGGTGTGTCTTTCCTTCCTTCTCATATCTTCTTCCTTGGTATATCCTCCATAGCTTCAGTTAGAATGTTCTTTACAGAGTTTTTCTTTTCTTCTAATCAGTCCTTTAAGGGCCACCTCAGTTGTAACCTCTGCCAGCAAGTATCTTTTATTTCTTCCAGCCAGCCTTCTGCCTACAAATTCTTAATTTCCTCATCTGAAACTGAGATGGTGGTGATGCCTCTCAAGCTTAATTCTGAGTATCCCAAAGTCTTACTTGTGATTATGAAATTGGACAAGTGATTCGGAAATTGTGGAGCACTTCCTATTATGAAGACACCAGATACTGGGGAGCATCAGGAAAGGACAGTGACACATTCGTTGGGACAAATCATGTATTGTGGAAAGTGCTGCTGGTAGCAGATTGACTTCTTTCCTGTATGAATATTCAGCCTTCACCCCCAAAAGTTCAAGTTCCTGGAGGGTAAGAGCCATGGCATATTTTTTGGAAAAGGAAAAGAAAGAATTTGAAAACAGGTTTTACCTTCCTTTCTCTTTAGTATACTCTGCTGTGGCTTTATACTAGACATGCAGTAGGAGATACTTCCTGCATTTTTGCAGGTTCAGTTAGACCAACACTTTCACACATTCATAGATCCTTTGACTTTTCCATAAAAGTCAGTATTATGTGTTTAGTTTTTTTGACATTTCATTCCATGCCTCTTCTTGTGAGAGTACAGACTTCATGAGGATAGGGCTTCGCTCTTCAAGTCCCTGACGCCTTGCATGTGGGAGGGCCTCAGTAATGAATGAACTCACTGCTGGTGAGAAAGTCAGTTTCAACTTTTCTCTCCAGCTTGAGGACTAGAGAGTGGCTCTTATCAGTGTCGTGGGCTCCTCAGTAGATGAGTTCTTCCGAGCTGACAGGGCCCATCTGCTTCTGGGTGGGGGCTGTGCTATGAATACTTGAGGGTCCTCACAGCCCACTCTTCCAGTGGGTGAGGGTGGGGACTTTGTGGGAGTGTGGAAGCCAGTTCCACTTGCTGTCGTTAGAGGAGAATGCAGTCACAGGAGAATATTTATTGCTAAATTTGGTTGAGCACATAATCTACGCCACACACTGTTTAAAATTATTCTGTTTGTACTAATTCATTTAGTTTCCTCCAAAATCCTCAGAGGCAGACAGGTGTTATTCCTCCGTGACTGGTAGGCTCACGGAGGCACGAGGAGTTAAACTGTCAAAGATCATAGAGTGAATTAATAGGAGAGACATAACTGAAATTCAGATGTTGGGCTTTGGAGCTCATCCACTAGGCTAACCTATTCCTGTGTTTAAATGGAGGTCATAGGAAAACAACAGTTTGTGTGTACACACGTAGCTCTCACTCTTTGTTAGAGCAGAATAATTGTTAGGTGTCTTCCATTGCAATTTTAAGCTATAAAGGTTCAGACCAATTTCTTTCAGGAAAATATTTGAGTAGTGTCCAGCCTACACATTCTATCTGACTACGATTTGTTAGGAGTTAATTATTTATAGTTCTTGTTGAAGCTGATGTGGAGCCTGGCTCAATGAGCTTATAAAGAAATCATGGCTTGCTGAAATCCACTAAAACAAAAACAGATTAAACACTGACCTACATTTTAGGCCTCATAGTTGCGAGATTATCGGACTCTTATGGGTGTCTTTTGATGTCACAGTTGTCACGGGCCACATGAGAAAACAGAAGGGTTCGCTTTATGAAGAGGGAAATGGGATTGAATCTCATTAAATGGGTAAACAGGCTTGTCTGTCCATTTTTATTTCTATCAGTTCCGTGTCACATCCAAGTTATTTTAATTCAAAAGACAGTGCTTGGGCTGGGGATTTAGCTCAGTAGCACAAGCACCTGCCTGGCAAGCGTGAGGTCATGAGTTCAATCCCTGATAACAAAAAAAAAAAAAAAAAGAGAGAGAGAGAGAGTACTTTAATTATAAAAACAACCTTATGGCAGAAATTACTGTAATAAGTATATTTGTACATACATACAACAATCCTATCATCCATAGAAATAGTCCGAAAGTGTGAAATGGGTAGAGAAATGGACAAATGGGGAGACCTGCTGTCCCTTCCCCTGTACCCGCAGATGTTAGTTATAGGGTAAACATTGCGCCCAAGTTAGTTAGGCAGCTTCTTCTCTAGGTGGACACTTAGGCCATCTTCCCATGACCTCAGTAACATCTGCCCACCACAAACTCAGTACCCCAAGACTTCAACAGATACTAAAGGCACAGAGTACGTGTTGAGTTGTCAAGTGCGTTAGTGGGTTGTGTTGTTCTGAAAGGCCAAGTGTAGAAGAGAACCAGAGTTGCTCGGTGGAAGCCACTAGATCTGGGGGAGGTGGTAGGAACCTGGGGGCGAATCAGGCCAGGGCTGGGAAACAGAACCTTGAATACGCTGGACTGAAGTGCGGAGGTCTCAGAAATCTGAGTCTCTGTTTGGCAGCTGGCACTGAGGTCGGCCCAGCCCAGTGCGCAGCAGGAGCTGCCTCTGAGGCCCAGCAGGCAGACATCTCTGTCCCTTTTGATGGAGGCCATGGGAAGCCAGAGGAAACCCTGGCCTCGCTGGCGGAAAGTGAGGCATTGAGCTAGAGAATCGGGACGGCGAGGTGCAGGCTCAGAAAAGAGACCCCAGGTGCATCACGCTGAGCAATGCCTGGGAGGAGCTGCCCACCTCACCATCCGCTGTTCACCTGATAAGCACTTACCCTACTGCGCTCAGCTGCTGCGGGCCCCAGGGATGGCGCAGCAAAGTGTGGCTTTTGTGAGGCTTCATTCTTGTTGGGAGCAGACAGTGGCCAGACAAACCAGTAAACATGTGGTCCCTCAGGTCGTGATACTCGCTAGAAGAAGGCAGGAGGGATGGGGAAGTGTGGAGGGGTAGATCTTACCCAGGGCGCTCCTGGGTTTAAGTCAGGAGGTGGCCTTTGAGCAGGCTCTGAAGGACGACTTCAGTGAGTCACCTTCTCATGCCAAGGGGCCCGAGCAGGTGGCCTTGCACTCGCTGGGATCCATTTCAACTGTTGTAGCATGCATCAACATTTTCTACCTTGAGGTTTTAAACTTCAACTGCAGAAGGAGATAAACACCGTGAGCGGGATGGGGAAGGAGAGGAGGGTGCCCTTCTGCAGGGGGCTTGGCTCGGGAAAGGGCTGGTGAAGTCCCCCCCTTCCTGTGCTGGGAGGAAGCTGTGCCAGGGGACAGCCACTGCCATGGGGTGACCTCACAAGTTATTATCAACACCATCATTTGACAGTAGAATAGTAGGCTTCGTGTCGGTGGCGGGGATTGTCACACGGTCAGGCTCGTGCCCAGGCGGTGCTAAGGTCTTTGCTGTCTCTCCTGCAGCTCTGTAGGAGGCCGGCCCAGAGGCAGGCGGCATGGCTAACTCAGCCCGGGAGCATCTGCTGTTTGTTCGGCGTCGGAACCCCCAGATGCGGTACACGCTGAGCCCCGAGAACCTGCAGAGCCTGGCTGCTCAGGGCTCCCTGCCCGAGAACATGACCCTGCCGCGTGCCAACAGCGACACGGACCTGGTGACTTCTGAGAGCCGTTCAAGCCTCACGGCCAGCATGTACGAGTACACGCTGGGCCAGGCCCAGAACCTTATCATCTTCTGGGACATCAAGGAGGAGGTGGACCCCAGCGACTGGATCGGCCTCTATCACATTGGTGAGTCGGGCCGACCCCCATGGGGTGTGGCGGAGGGTCTGCCCTGTGCTGGTCCAGTGGTCTCAAGGGCAGAAAGTTCCATGCACAGACACACCCGCAGATCTGGGGAAATTTCCTTCTTTTCTGGGAGATAGAGACAGTGGTAGCTCGCTGATAGGAATTTAGTGGCTCTGTCTCCACCAGATTAGTCATTAAAACCTGGAGATGGGACAGTGTTTTCTTTGTAGAACTTCAGGTTGAGTGTCCTTGGTCAGCAGTCTTGTTTTGGAAAAGCTGGTGATTAGCATCTAGTACTGCTTTTTTTTTTTTTTTTTTTTTTTTTTTTGTGTCTTTTTGGGACAGGGTCTCACAATGCGGTTCAATCTGACCTTGAGCTCACTTTGTAGTCTAGGCTGGTCTTGAACTTGCAACGGTCCTCCTGCCTCAGCCTCCTGAGTGCCAGGATGACAGGCATGTGCCACCACATCCCAGCTTCTGGTACCACTTTTGAACTGATGAAAAAGATGTCTAGATTTAGTTTTCATTTTCTCTGCAAGTTGACTTTCACAAAGAACAATTGCAGTTTAAGGTATCTTTTTGTTTAAAAATTTCTTGAATGTGTCCCAGATCGATTAGGTGAAAAATGTACTGTCCTCCTGATTAATGACTTAGAAATAGCTCCACTCGCTTTAGTAAGAGCAGCGCCCGCTCTGTTGAGCTGATTTGCATGCCTTCCATAGGTGGGTGAGTGATGAATGAAGCAGCCCAGCAAGGAAAATATCTGCTGTTTTTGAATGCAAAAATCAAAACTTACAAAGTAACCAAAAAGAAAACCTAAGTTCAACTCAGTAATAAAATCCAACATGCTCTGAAATTGAAGTGTTTGTCTGTACATGAAGGAAAGTCCTTCCAAAATATTTTATTAGAAGAGATGGTTGCTTTCAATGTAAATTATAAGCCATGCATTTTTTTTAAAAGAATGAATTGGTGGGGGAAAAGACCACTTTATGACTTCACATCTCAGGGCCCCTGAGCTGAGTGGGAATTGTGCCCCATGGGACACGACTGGCAGGCTCTGGAGACCGATTTCCTTACTGCTGCTGGGTGGGGGACAGGACCGCTGGGTGGGGGAAGGGACCGCCAGTTGCCAGTGGCCTGCAGTGCTGGGACCCCCATGGCCCTGGGTCGGTCATCCTGCTGCCCGGAACTGCGGGGGCAGAGTGACATCCTACTGAAATTTTGTTAAAATGCTGAACACACTGACAGTCGTGCCTCTCTGGGATGGGGAATTTTGTGTAGACTAAAAAAGTAAAAAAGGTTTGAATTTATTTATGTAACTCCTAATGATTAATCATGCTGGATAATAAGAAATCTAAAGTGGCAAAGAAACTGCTGAATTATTTTTTTCTTTTTTTTCTCTTATGGCAATGAGAAAAGAGGGAAAGTTTTTCCTTGCTCAGCATTATCCCCAGATGCATTTAAATATTTGTTAAATGTGTGGAAGATACACTGCTTAAAAATTATCTGTTGTGTTACGATCACAAAAAGTTCCGTCAATGGGGTTTTATAAGTAACTCTTGATTTTGATGTAATTTTATCTTTTAGGGCTTCCTAAAACTTTTTTCATTTTTCTTATATTTTTCTTTTTCTTAATATAAGATTACACATAGAACATGATATTTTGAAAATGCTTTATGTGGTACTTTTTTGGGAAATAATTACTTTTGCTTTCTTGCATGAGATAATTTGTCATATGAAAGAATAACTTACCCTGTAAAATGCTATAATCATTTAAGGCATGACCATGTTACTACATATTTTTTCCATACCTTTTAAAAAATGTTCCCATGCACTTGTTACATTTTCCTATCCAAATTAATTATGAAGGACACAGTTTGTCTTATTCCCAAATTACCAAAGCCACAGTCTTGCTGTTCTTATATTTTACTCTCCAGAGGAAGAACTATAGGTCAGACTTCTAAGTCTTGCAGTATGGTATCCTCACACACCCTACTGTGTACGTCTAAGATTTTTCTCTTTATCTTGGTTCTCAGAAGTTTGATTATGGTACAACTAGATGTGATTTTTCTTTTTATTTATCTTAGGATGCTCTGAGCTTTTTAAGTAAATGTTTTTGATGACTTTTGGGAAAATTTTAGTTATTATTTCTGAAAATAATTTTTCTGTTTGTACTTTTATTCCAAGACTTCAGTGACACCTATATTAGATAATTCCATGTTGTCCTATAGGTCTTGAGGCTCTGGTTCATTTTCTTTCTACTTTTCTCTTGTTTTTCAAATTTTGGAATTTCTATTTATCTTCAAGTTCCCTATTTTTTTCTGTCGTCATCTTCATTCTGTTACCATTCTCATCTAATAGATTTTCAAATTTAATTTACTTGACTTTGCATTTCTAGAATTTGCATTTTTTTCTTTTCATAGTTTTTTAGTTCTCTTGGGAGTTTCCCTTTGTGTTAACTCACTTAGGTTCCATTGTTTTTCATTTCTTTGATATATCCTAGCTGCTTTGTAAGTGCAGCTTCTGAACCATCTCCTTGTCAGTTTCTATTGATTGTTTCTTTCCTTGGTTCCTATTTTTATCTTTTGTATATCCAACCATCTTTGATTTTCCATTGGACCTTGCAGATTCTACGTCATAAACATTCTGAGTTCTGTGGCATAATGCTGTTTATGCCAGCAGGCAGATTTGTTTTCTTGCCCTCGTGTAGGTTTGATTTCACACTCTGTTAGCCGGGATGTGTGGGAAACCAATGTAATTTCCCAGCATCCCTTGCTTAGTGGAATTCAGCTCCCAGTTTGGGCTGTGCTGTGGGTTTTGGTAGGTCTTGGTTTTTGGCTTCATTAAGGTAAGTTTAGAGTAGGCCTCACTCCAGGATACTGTGCTTATTCTAAGGGGTCATAAGGGTGCTCGTAAGGAAGAAGCATTTCTTGTGACATCTCAGCTGGGTGCCCATGCTGACCGGCTCCCTCCACTCCAGCTGGGCTGAGACTCCACCATTCTCCAGAGTTGTTGCACCTCAGTCATTGCTGCCCTCTCAGCTCTGTGGTAGCTGCTTTCTACAAAGCCTCAGGAGCTTCTTCCTGAGCATGTGCGGCCCGAGCATTGGGCAGAGATTCACAGGGGAGCCCCAGGGAGGCTTTTGACCCTCACCCCTCATAGCCCTTAACGTGCCAGTGCCCTGGCATGGAGATTCTAGTTGCTTTAATTGACCTGAACTCTGATCCCTGCTTCCCCAGCTGTCACAGCTGGCATAGATTCTAGGTCCCTGAACTGCACTCCGGAAACCATCCCCAGGCTGGGAACTGGGTGGCCATCGAGTTAGCTCAGGACTGTCTGCTTCTGGTGGGATTGCCTCTTATTCTGGGTCTTATCCAGTGCCTGGCAACCACTGCCTATGGGCATTATAACTGCACACATCAGGAAGGCTAGTCCAGTTCTGTTTACTTCCTTAGGACCAGAAAGAGAAAGCCCTTCTGTGCTTTGGACGTAGAGTGAGAGTGTTAAGAGGTCGCACTTGGTTTTCTCATCTAGCAGTTTGCAGAGGACTCTGAATGAAGCTGATGTTGAGTCCCACAGAGGTTTGCAGATCACAGTGCCGGGTGGCCCTGTTGCTATTGCCACGCCCCATGCCTTGGCAGAGTTCTTGCAATGTGTGGCCTCAGAAGGCGCAGGTCTAGAGCACTCAGTGTGGCTTGTTTCTGTAGTAGCAGAGCCATGCTGCATTGACGGGGAAGACTGATTCATCTGGGTCCTCAGACAGAGTGGGCAGTGGCCTGGCCTGAAGCAGAGATGGCTATTTCTCTCCTGGAGCTGGATGAGCTCTTTGGGTCTCTGAGTGGGAGGAATCTCCTCCCTTTTGTGGGGACGTGGCCCTCTCCTGTGGAAAGCGACGTGTGGCAGAACAGTGATCTTTTACTGATGCCATTTCCAACCCTTTCTCCCTGAAGCAGAAGCCTGATAGTGTAGGGGTGAGGGGTTGAGCCCTGGATTCAGCGCAGACTCTGCGGGTCAGGAGAGGGTTCAGCCTCTGGGAGTACAGCCAATGAGCAGTCCAGGAGTGGGTGCTGGACCAGTTCTGGCCAATGAGGTGTAAGGAGAAGACAGTAGAACTTCACTGTCCAGTGAAAAGCCGGTGCTAATGAAGATACTTTTAGAGCTCCCTTTTCCTGTACTTGGGACTCTGGTGAAAAGATGTGATGTCCGAGCAACTACCTCCATGACACCCTGAGGCATCAGCCCAGAGGATAAAAAGCTAAGAGGGAAGAGCAGAAAGAAAGAGCTTGGGTCAGCGTTCCAAAGTCCGTGTTATATGAAGAAGAAATTCTCCTGTCTTTAAGCTGCTGTTGGTGAAGTTTCTTGTGCTAGCGGCTATTCCTGAACCTCCAGTGCCACTAGAAGGATGGGAAAGAGTAAAAGAAGGACGACGGTTGCTTCTCATGGGAGGATGGAGAGTGCGAGAGCAGCTGCTTCCAGGGTGACCACTCACGGAGGGCTCCTAAGGCTGATTTAATGTGTGTGCAAACCCCAAGGCTGTCTTTAAAAGAAGCAACAGAATTTTCAAAACAATAGCCCCAAATCATGTAGGAATTTTCAGAAGTTTACCAGGACCAGTAATGGAATAATTTTTTGAGCAATTAGCAATTTAAAAATACACAAGATGGTTTTCTTGGTGACTATGAGATGAAAACAGTGAGATATGCTTACAGAATAACTGAAAAAGGAGACACAAGGGTGGGATTGGAAAAAATTTGGGGGGTGTCCAAATTAAATTATACATTTAAAGCTATTATAGTTAAGCAGGGATATGCATAATGAATTTTAATAATTAATTAATTGATTAATTGTAAAACAAAGGTTTCACTATGTTGCCCTGGATGGCACTCCAACTCCTGGACCATCCTCCTGCCTCAGCCTCCCCAGAAGCTGGGATTACAGGTGTGCACCACCGCACTTGGCTCCATAATAAATTCTTCCTGGGGTTCTGTGGAGTAGATGTGCTGCGAATCTTGATTTTGTAACAATAGCTTGCATGTCAGAAATAGTGTCAGGTTTCTGTACCTCTTGGCAGGAAGCAGCCGCACCCCTTCAGTAGTGTCCTAAGAAGCTACTGCGTTTCCTAGCAACTTCTGGTTTTATTTATGGAATGGAGAGATGGTCTCTATGGAAATGAGTCCCAGAGAGCCCCAGAGAGGGGCAGTGTAGGTTTAACTGCCGGATGAATCCACAAGAGAGGGAGGAGTTGAGTGGAACAGGAGCTGGGGAGGCGTGGCCTTCGGCACAGTCTGCATTTTGATTGTGTGGCTCTCAGCTTAGGTTTTCTCCCCAAGTGTGAATTTTGTTTTTGTTTGTCTAGTTGGTAATGGTATTTTTCTCTGCAGAACTCTCTTCACATGACCTTTAGAACTCCTAATCTAGAAGGAAAATACATCCACTGGGATCAGAACAATAACAGTGTTAAAGGTATCTTAGTCAGTCAGTAGTTTCTGTCGCAAGCACAGAGAAAAAAAGTTGAGAATATAAAAGCACCGTGTGCAAAAACTTGGATGTTTACTATGTCTCTCAAAACACATGCTGATCACTGCAGAAACTCTACACACCCTGAGATTTCAGAGGTGGTCACTGTGCAGATGGCCTACAGAAGTCACTAGGTTTCTAACTTCTTGTTGGCCTCCAAGGTGAAAATTCACCCCTCACAAATGTAACTGTATTTCTCATTGCCACACCCTTGGCTCAGGCGACGTGAGGGGTAGTTGACATGCATGCTGAATATTTCAATTATGAAAAGTTTTAGGGTAAAAGACACTTTGCCATGAACCCCTCTCAAAACACTCACCCTTGCTTTGAACACCCTTCTGCATTGTTCTTGCCACTTTCTGAAGCAGTTCTGGAAGTTGTTTTTTCTTAAGTGTCTTTATAAGGTGTGCTAAAAAAAAAATATGGCGTATGCTGCTTCTGAGTGCCAAGCAGAGGAAAAGCAGGCTCCTAAGAACACGATGCTGTGTCCTCGTCCACCTTCTCCACCGGAGCTGGCCCTTCCCCCAGTCAGAATGACCAAGAAAGGGAAACATTTTGAATCAATTCAGGGCATCGAGGCAGCCACAGCAGTGCAACTGAAGACACAAAAGACACAGGAGAAAGTGTGTGTTGTGATTATTTGAGCATATGTGCTGTGCTGTACACTGGTGCTACTCAAATGCTGGTAAGTGGAATGTTATTTATCTACGACTAGATAAGATTCTATTTCCAAAGTGTAAATCAGTGTACTGTTCCCTTCACTGAGAAACTCTTGCTGTGAAAAAAAATTCATCTGAACTAAGGAATGGATTTTTTTTTTTTTTTTTTTTGGTATTGGGGATCGAACTCACAACCTCTCACCTGCCAAGGAATGGATTTATTGATGTTGGTATCACATGTTCTTCTCACATGCTGGGTTGAGCTTCTTGCCCTGTCATAGAACAGAAACAGCTAATTCACCAGCATAGGCATTGATTGCACCTTAAAAGATGAATGGCAGAACAACTATAAATTTTGATCGTTAGTCTTTAGGAACTATCATGGCTAATGTATACAGCATTTTTCATACTTAAAAGCATTTGTATTGTAAATCAAGTATGATCACAGTAGTGAGCCAAGGCATTAAGAGCATACTTTTTTTTTTTTTTTTTTTGTAGCACCAGGGATCAAACTCACAACCTCACGCCTGTCAGGCAGGCGCATAAGCCGCCGAACCAAACGCCCAGCCCTAGTTTTTTTTTGAGACAGGGTCACACTATGTAGTTCAGGCTGGCCTTGCTCACATTGTAGCCCAAATCAGCCTTGAACTCACAATGCTCTGCGTACCTCAGCCTCCCAAGTGCTGGAATTAAAGGCATGCGCCACCACGCCCGACTACATTTTAGAGCTTGAAGATTCCAAAGTTTAAACATCAGCTTAAATTTATAAAACATTTAAATAAGTAAAATTTGGAGTAATAATTATCTGTAGTTTGGTAAGGGCAAAGTCAAGGATGAAATCTAACTATCCTGCTGTTTTTTTGTGTGTGTTTGGAAATGTAGTCCAGTATTTCCCAATCCTTAGGTATTTGCTCACCACCTTCTTGATTTTGCCAAGTTGGGTTATCAGCTATACTAAAGATTTTAAACAAATGAACAAGCAAACAAACAACATGTGATTAACAAAGGCTCCGTCTTAGTCACTCTTCTGTTCACTGGGACAAAATACCCAACATGCACAACTTAAAGGAGGAGAGGTTTATTTTGGCTCACAGTTTCTGAAGTTCCAGTCCATGGTTTCCAGGCTCAAACGCAAAAACAGAATGGTGGAAGGACCTGCCGCCAAGGAAAGCTGTTCACCTTGCGGCAGCCAGGAAGCAAAGAGCAAAGGGAGGAACCAGGGAGGGAGGTGCCGCCTTCCAGGTCCTGCCCCCCAAAACTGTCTGTAACTAAGCCCCACCCCCAACAGCACCTGGAGCATGTTGTGGCCGGATGTGAGCTCTGTAGCCCTTGGGTGGTCCAGCCCCTAAGACATTGCTGGTTGTTGCCCTGGCATCTCTCTCTCTTGGCCTGGTTCTGCTCATTGCCTGCAGGTTTCTTCAGCAGACATCCCATGTGTTTGGCTTCTCCAGTTTCCCAGCGTTTCCACTGTACTTTCGGCTTCACTCTCACAGCTTCATGTACTGCTTGGCCTCTCAAGGCTTCTTCTGAAATCTGAATGGAAGCCTTTCTGACTTCGTAACTCTTGAATTCCGCATGCCTATATAACCCATGGGTCACACACACATGGATGACACTGAGGTCTGCTGCCAGCTCATGCAGTGGCTGGACTTCCTTGGGCAGCAGCTGCAGAGGCCTCCAAGTGCCTGGATGGTGGAGCACTGGGAGCCAGCTCCCTAGGCAGCCTTAGGAGCAGGAACAGGGTGCCCTGGGGCTCTCTTCTCAAAGCAAAATGTCTCAAAGGAGTTTACCCTTACCCTTTTGAGCCAGTGAAGTGTGAGATTTTCCTGATTCCTGAGATGCCTGAAGCTGTTTTTCTGATATTCCTGATGCAAAGTACTTGGCTTTTTAAAAATGCTAATCTTTTCAGCAACTGAGCTCTCTTGAGCCCCAACTCTGCAGGTACTTCTTTTCTGGTAAAACAGAACACTTTTAAAATGAGCTTTTTTTTTTTTTTCCTGTTTCTCAGTATAAATCTGGCTGAAAGTGATACCCATGCTACAGCCTGCGTGTTGGGCTGCCTTGCAGTTTCCTCTGCCAGAGCAGTTTGTTCACTGCCTTTAATCTCAGTCTCCTGCAAAGCCTCAGGACATGAGGAAAATGTCATAAATTTTCTGCCAGAGCATGGTCTCTGGCTCAGCTGCCAGTGGAGCCCTTGTTCCCAGCAGAAACGCCCTGAACCTGAGCCTTGCTGTGTGTATCTCTATCAGCATTCTGGTCTTCTGAGCTCTGGCTAGAGTCTCCCACAAAGCTTGCCTTACAGCATTCCTGAGCTTCTTTAGCTGGGGTCTCCAAACCTTTCCAGACCCCCACCAGCCACTTTGGGTGTAGTCATGGCAGTGACCCTGCTTCTCTGGTACCAGAATCTGTTTTAGTTACTTTCTTTGTCACTAGGACAGAATATGCAATGGCCACGATTTGGAGGAGGAGAGGTTTATTTTTGAAGTTATCAGTGCTTGAGAACACAGGTGCCACAGTCAGGTAGACTGGTAAATGCTGTGCCTGACGGGCTGAATGACCTTGGGCAACTAGTTAACCTTTTAGAACCTCAGTTTCCTCTACTGTCAAAAAAAAATGAACTAAGACAATGTCCAGTATCACATGGATTGGATGAGATAATGTCTATAAAACTCTCATCATGGTACCTGGGCAGGCTGTGAAACTCCCACTGGTTGTGAACTCATTACTTTGGCTGCTTTTAGTAATAATGAGGGTACCTTGGAATCGCTGTACCTCCTGGCTGAAGTGGGGGCAGTGTAGACTCAACTGCCTGGTGAATCCACAAGAGAGGTTTGTAGGTTGAAGTAGCCCACTGGGCTATGTCTGCTTACAGAAAACAAAGCCTGTTTCTTTGTTACAGGGCTCTAGAAATTACATAAGCACTTGAAATAGGAATGCTAAATAAGAGTGTTTTAAATTCAGTATTACACACCCTCTAAATCAACATACTTCCCTAGGTAACAGGAATGCTGCAATTAGTGATAAATTCAACTAAATGGAACAAAGAAGTAATGTATTTGGCATTTCATTTCCAGAATAGCTATCAAATACAGCCGAGTGCCTGTTTCTCAAGCGCTTTTGATGTAGTCACGTGATTACTGCCAAACAAAAGTTGTCACAGTCGATAACTGCATTTTACTTTGTATCTTTAAATTTTTCAAATGTTCTTAGAAAATAAGCTTCGAATACAAGGTGGCTTTTTGGGAGTGCCTTGACTCTGAATTGTTACTTCTTATTCCATAGCTGTATCAGGCATGATGGTTCAGAGTGTGGTGTAATAATACATCATTAAGGGCTGAACATAGCAAAAGATTATTTATTGCCTTTGCTCCATGCCCACCGTGGGTTTGCAGGGGCTTGGGTCCCACTGTCACTTAGGGACTTGGCCTCACCACCTTGTTTATTTTTGCCGTATTGGATTAGAAAGTCTCAGCTGTCTGATCCTTATGCTGTCTGGTGCACAGGGCCTTCTTGGTCAGGTGCCAGAGGACAGTGAACTGCACGCCCTTCTATCAGTGATTGAGTGCCGTGGTACCCAGGTGACACACTTCGGTCTGTCCAGAGTTCGGTCATTAGCATGAATCTGCCTACATCACGGCGAGGGAAATGTGGAGAAGCCCCAGACTATTCGGCCAGCACTTAGTGTTTCTGCCCTAGACGTGTGTCTTGCTAACAGAGAGTCAGAGCCTGAGACGTCCTTTTATGGTTGCTGCGTGGATAGATGTGGGGGCTCGGTGTACACTTTGCAGGTTGTTCAGAGACTGAGTGACCAGACATGTGCTGGACAGTACCGAGGACAGTACCATGACAGGGACAAAATAATTGTGGTGGGCTCTGAATTTATAGCAACACGTGGTGTCTTAGACCACCAGGGATCTTCCTTCTTTTCAAAGTGCGTGTTGGAGATTTGGATCTCAGGGTTCCTGTGTTTGTGATGGCTATAAGAGGCTTCAACCTACAGACATTCAGTAGGTTTTTGAGAATTCTTAGGTCATTGTGCTAGTATGCAGAGAAGCGTCAGTCTATGTTATCTACATTTTAGTTGCAAGCATTACTAACACAGGCATCTGACTGCCTATGCGTTGAGGTGGTTTTTATTTTCTACCCAGTTATGCTGGAAACATGAGCTGAGTTCATTTTCTAGTCTGATTTGTGTCACCTTTCCAGAGGAGGCCTGCATGGTCAAGTTAGTAAATGTCAAGTACTAGTTGTCAGTATTTTGGGGCGGAGTTGAAATAGCATTGGCATGAGGTTTAGAAATTCTGCAGTCTAATAAAACCCATTACTAAGCCCAGAAAATAACTGCTTCCCATAGCTGCTAATTTTGTAGTGTTACGTAAGTAGCTTTTCATGCCTTCTTAAGGACTAAGTATGGGCACAGTTATAAATAAATGTATTTATAATGTCATGTCTTTACCCTCATATTCTTAAAGTCTGTTTTAGTGTTTTTAAATTCTGTGTCAACTTCCTTAGCTTGGTGTGTGCTTGGTGTGTCTTTTCCCAGTGAATTATTTTCAGCCGCTCTTTGGTGGCCGTTGGATTTATGTGCTGTTAATCATCTACAGCTTTATGATTTTTAGTCCAAAGTGAGTGAGCATCTTTTAAAATTGATACATTTTACATGTTTACATTTTTAAAGATTATTCTTGGTGTGTTTGGACTTGCTTCTCTTATTTTTTAGTATCTTACTATTACTTGGTTATTTTCCCCTTACTTTTATGCCCTCCACTGAAACGATGGGTCTTGTCTACTCCCCATTCCCACATCCGTCTTAGTTTGGAAGTTAAACGTTTTTGTTTTCCTCTGTTGGGTTGAGTTCTCTCCAAGCTTTGGATGTGTGCGATGGAGTTAACAGAAGCTGTGATCAATTAGTGCGTCTGAGTGCCTCACGCTGTACAGGAATCTTCAGGTCTTTTCATTCCGCTCTCTTTCCTCGCCATCTTTTCTCTTTGTCTTGATGGTGTTTAATTCCATCCTGTTGTAAATATCTTCATTCGCACGCATTGTCCGTTACTGTGATTGTTGTGGTTTTCAGTGGGCAGTAGCTATGTATTTTGCATAACAAAAAAGCAGCTTAAAACAGCAATCTATTGGATAAGTAACTATGAAAAAGAAGAAAGACTTACCTGAATCAGCAGCTGTGGTGTACCCTGGGTTTAGTTTCCTTACAATACACGTACACACAGCAAAAGTTGATTATAAAATAAACGAAAACACATAGAGGTTTAAAATTTAACTTCAAATCCTTGTTGATTTACCAAACTAAATAATATCTTTTTTCCTGGGTTAATGTTGATTATGAAAAAAATATGTGTAGATCTGTCCAACGCCTTCTCTTCCCTTTGGGTGTTTCCTTAACGGGCTGTTGTGTGTTCTCTGGTTCGTTCTCCACCATCCGTTTGTGCTGTTGGTTATAAAGCCAGGGTCTCACACCGGTAGTCCCACATGAGTGTGTTTGGGTTTCGGTAGAGCTAAGGGCACCGTCATTGTCACTGCATTCGTTTCTGTCAGCTGTTTCCGCTGCCCTGATGGTTGAGATGTTGGGGAAACACAGACCGCTTCTCAGAGGTGTGCACTTTGTGTGGCCTTTGGAGCGATGATAGAGAACACCGCAGATTTTCAGTCTTTTTTAAACTGGGGAATCCAGAGTGTCATAACTCAGATTTAATGGTGCCATGGAGGGACTCTGCCTCAAGTTTTTGTAGTTGTAACTTTTGTGCTTATTTTACTTAAATTATGAATTACAAAACTCCCTGTGTATGCTCATTAAGAAAGCCCGATTTTTCTCTTCCTATGTCAACATCTATAAAACCAGTCCAGTACTATCAAGGGACACATTTTCTCAGTTTACTACAGTTCATGGTCAGTACCAGAGCCACCTCAGTGCTGTGATTACAAACAGCTTGAGACTGGCAGTGTCAAGTGGACCTATTAACCTTGACACCGGATCACTGGGTCACACAGGGGTGAGCAGGCTGGTTTTGGAGTCAGGGGATGGGACATGCCTGGCTTTCGACTCTGGCTTCATTGTTCGTGGGAGTCCTGGAGCCATCCTGAGCCCAGTTTCTTCACACGTGAGCAAAAACCTGAGAGTAGTAGCCTCGTGGAATTGCCCAGAGGACAGAAGCAGAGAATGTTTATGATCGTGTGCATGGGAGTTGTTCCTCCAGTGGGGTCAGACCCCACCTGCACCCTCAGAAAGTTTTGCTGAGATCCTACTATTTGCTACGGGGCAATAAAGTGGAACCATATTGTAATCCCAAATACTGAGTAAGATAATCCAAGTACTGTAATCCTTTCTCTAGTCTTCCTCACAATCCACGAAGTTATATTTGTAATTCCACTGAAACATTATTGGAATCCGGCAAGTTAATCCCAATCTACCACCTCCAATGCAACCCACGGTGAGAGTGAAGACACCGAGACATATTCAAAGTTAAGGGCAGCCCAGGGGTCCTGAGTCCAGTCCTCATGAGGATGTGAGGACAAAGGCCTTGATCCTCGGCCTGTCCCAGAATTTATTACCTTGTGAAAAGAAGGGGGTGGCTCCAGGATGAGTGGCAGTGAGGATGGTGGGAACTATGTGAGTCACTTGAGCTGGCTGGCCAGGTAGAGAGAAAAGCACCTCTGCAAAATGCAGAGATAAAGATATGCAGAGGGATCAGTTTGCATAACCCAATCAAGGTAGCAACCGAACTGTTTTAGGAGGCTGTCGCTTTGGTTTCTGATAGGTAAACTTTATGCCCTGGGGACTCATAGCCTCTTTTTTGAGGCTCATACCCAGTCAACATTCCTGGAGCTCACTGGCTCTGTCGTCCCGCTGTGCTTTGTATATTTTGTAGAGATCGCTATGAGAGGAAACAGGATTCTTTCTGTCTGATGGCTTTAGAGATTATATACCAGTACCTCGGTTAGCCTTATCTGCAATGCTTAGAGCCAATTGAAGAGAGAAGGAAATACCATAGTCAGCTCTGTACATATCAATATGAGGAAATAAGTCTCAATATAATCAAAGTTGCAGCAATTGTTCTGCATTCAAGGTGAGCCACTCAGATTGTCTCCCACAGAACCATAGAGTTCACTCACAGTCTGGTGGGTGACAACAGTTCGGAGGGAAATAGTCATTGTGGTCGCGTGTGTTTGCAGAGATCACAGGAGCACGGGACAGGACCCGTTAGTACCTGAGACGGGCCCGGAGATGGGAAGGGCATGAAGACGGTTTCACCAAGAAGGTGGTATTTGGATCTAGCATGAAACAGAGACTATTTTGGTGAGTTTTCACATAAAACATGCCATTGTAGGATTAGGGAATTCCACCTGCCCGTGCAGTCTTCCTCTTGAAGGGCTTACGAGAGCTCTGCTGTAGGACTATGGCCCCCGCCCTCCATCTGCCTGGCCGGCTTCTGCCACTCTTCTAATGGGGCCTTCTCTGGGGTCTGTGGGTCTTCTCAGGAGGACTCAGAAGTCACCCACTTGGGACGCACCCTCCGGCTCCTGCAGAGTCCCCCCGCCCCCCGCCGGTCTCTGCGCTCACTGCAGCATGTTAGTGTTGTCTCTTCCCTGGTGTCTTCTGTTCCCCTCTTAACCCCTTAGCTATGCCCACTGAGGCTGGGTGCTGGGCTCCTCCTTCCCTGCTTCCCATGCTGTGGGCTCCGTGCAGGTTCATTAATTTCAGGAAAGAGTAGGTTTTCGGCTTGAATAGTTACATTGTAAAATAAGTACTTTTATAAACTGAAGTATTCAATAATTAGCCCATATTATGTAGTTTTCTCATAATAATTTTTGAGTAGAGTAATTTGGCATTCATTCATTTGTTTGCCCAACAAAATTAGTTTATTATGTACTGTCTGGAAGAATTTTAGACCTATCTTTTATGCCCAAATAATAGCTAATGGTCAGCAATTCTAGTTTTTTAAAAATAATTATTATGCAATATATTGTCCTTTTGCTTCCTGTTTCCTTACCCTTAAAATCTGTCTTCACTAATGAAAGCACTGTGTATTTATGTAGGAATAGTTTTTTTTCCTAAATCGAGTGTGAATAATACTTTATATTCTGAAATCTCTGATCCTTTCTGTTGCTCTTCCTAGCAGCCATAGATATTTTCCTGAGAGTTGTGTTTTATTTGGCATGGAAAATTTCTGTGGCATTTTGACATATTGAAATGCACACCTGAATATTCACAATACAACTGTTCTACCTCCGGTACATGCAAGTGCTGTTGAAATTATTGGTAGATTGAGAAATCATCATCCTTTCACTCTGCAAAAATAAGTACTTCTCTTTTGGATCTATAATTATGGCATAAGACGTAATGTTAGAAGCAAGTATGTTAACAAATTTAAAAAAATGGAATTTCCAACTTGAAATATATTGACTAGTAGGATTCTAAATATTTGTTATATGTTTCTGTAAGGCATCCAAATAGGTAGATATGTTTTCCTTCATGTCTGTTACATACTTCTGATATCATAAACCTTCCAGAAGGAGTACTTTAAGAACTCAGCCAGAACTCAGCCCAACATCTGGAGGAGGCTGAATTCTTGGTTTGAGGCTCTGGGACAGCATTTCTCTGTCTTTGGCTCTGATGGCCAACCATGTCATTTCTGAGCCATTTCAAGGGGATGAGCAAGGTGAATCGTGCTGTGCACCTGGGTAGTGGAGCTGCTGGCGTGGGCAGGGCTGCGGGTCACCCGATGGCAGGAAACTCGGAGACTCTGGCCCGTCATGGGATTTGCTTGCCTGAGTGGAGTGCTGCGAATCTAACACAGTTTCTTTTTAAAGCTTTGGATTATTACTGTAAAGAATGCCAGGGGCAGAGACCAGCCAAGACCTGGCTTGTGTGAAGGCAACATGGTGTGGAATTTATTGTGTCTGGGTGCAGGCGGACAGAGGGCGAAAAGTTCATCTGTAGGGAGCAAAGAGAAGTGTGTTCCTTTAATGGGGATTGGAAGAGGGCAATGGACATTAGGCAGGAAGATTTTAATAAACATCTGTGGTTAGAGTTTTCTGGCACTCTCGCACCTCAGTGGGCAAAGTCCTTGAAGCATCTGGTAGCTCCAGAGATTCCCAGATGTCCCCAGATGTCCAGGGACCTGCAAAATTCCCTGTCCTATGTTATCTCCTTTACACATCCTGTACTTGCCCATGACAGCCCTGGGGCTGAGCTGAGTTTCCTGCTGAGAGTAGCATGTCTGCTGGCAAGCAGATTGGGGCTGGGAGAGTCAGGTCCAATTTGAGCCTTCCAATTACCTGTAGAATTCTAAGTATATCGGTACTACTAAGATTGGCAGCATATTTTCTTTTCTGTATTTATTATGTGGTGCTAAGACAGAATTCTTAATGTCTTAGTTCCTTTTCTCTTGTTGCTGACACAAAATACCTGACACCCAAATTAAAGAGGGAAAGGTTTAGTTAGCCCACAGTTTGTGGAGGTTTCAGTCCATGATCGGCTGGCTCTAAGGCAGGATGGCATGGCAGAAGGGCAGCAGTTCATGGTGGCAGAACACAGCAAAAGCAGCAAGAGCAAAAGGGAGAGCAGACAAGCCTCTCCTGCTCCTTTCTATTGTAAGCAGGCCACCTGCCCTAGCGTGGGTGTAGCACTCAGGTCGTCTCTCTGACTTCCTCATGCATAGACTCAGAATGTTGACACAATGAGGATCCTGGTCCCCCACTGAGTCACTCAGTTAAACTTCTCAACTTCTCAAGTCGACAGGAACAACATCCTAGAGGTGAGGGCCTGTCCTCTATACCCTAGGGTATAGACCTGCTGAGTTACTTAGTTCAGCTTCTAGACTTCTCACAATGACACAATATATCAACCATTATACTTAATTCAGTCACTTAATTAAGTTTCCCTCAAATGTGTGGAAACCATGTTTCCTATTTAGGGAGGCTGGATGCTAGTAGTGAACTATGTGTCACTCTTTTGTTGCAGTTCATTTTAAAACTTAGAGCCATGGAGGTTTTAGGTTTAGAAAGGAAGACAGCATTTGTTTCTTCCATTGGCCTTACAGGAATCTGAGGTCCCGGGTGGGTTGCACAGGAATATAGTCGGGGACAAATGCTCGTGTCCTGGGCGTTTCCTTTGCAGTGGAGTTGTTCGGTGCTGACGTCGTTTCCTGATGGTGATTTTTCATGCAGGCAGACTTTCCCTTGACACCTTGTGCCGCACAGTCTTGGGACTTAGTGCTGAGCCCAACAGTCAGATTCTCCTCCAGCACGGGACTAGACCGCTGCCTTAGGTCGCGTGCCAGAGAAGTCGGGCTGCATTCAGGGGCTGTTACTATAAAAACACACAACAGAGCAAACCCTTTCGTTAAAACTTAAGCTCCATTCAAACTAATGGAACGCTTGGAAGAACCACAGAGCTGTTTCCTGCTCCGCCGCAGGCCTGCCCCGGGCTTGGAGCGGCCGGTCCCCTGCCCCGAGATCCTTCCCGTTCTCTGTCTCTCCTCTCGGACCCAGAGAGCTGAAGACAGGAAAATGAGTATTTGCTGGGCTTCTGCTGAACATCATTTCATCTTTGCAGATTTCAGTAGAGTAAGATGATGCAGTTCTTATATTGTAGACTGTTAGAGATCTGACTTTTTTTTTTTTTTACTAGTTTTTAAAGTACTATCTGGGATAGTCCTCCCAAAACTTACTGTGCTTCTGAGAAATGCTCAGGGAGAGAGGGTGGGGCAGATGTGGGGCTGACGAGATTACTTAGGAAGTTACTAATAAACACTACACATGGTCAGGGACCAAAGAGGAAACGGCGCTGGGAAAGACAGCTAACTTAAAAACTAGCACGTTAGATGTGCAGGTTTCAAGTGGAGAAGGAGTCAAAATCTTGGCAAGATTTTTAAACCTGAAAGACTAAAATTCACCCCCAAAATAGGGCAATGAAGAGTTGGTTTGCCATGTCAGGCTGTGTGTTAGGGACAGGTGAGGCTGGAGGGGCAAGTGGGGCATTCAGAGAGAAGTGCACCCCGCCCAGAGCTCCAGACAGAGGCAGGCTGGGCTGTGGGGTGCTGGACAGGGTCCTCCTGGTGGGGACCCCAGCTTGAAGAGTGTAACTGCCCTTGTCACCACTGATGCCACACGACTAATGAAAGGACTCAGAGAGATGGCTCCAGCCAGCCAAGGTGCAAAATGACACTTCCCGCTAGGACCTGCTGGAGTGGGGAAAACCCTGCGAGGAGAGACGGTGAGAGAGAAGCAAACCCACAGCACCGCCTGACTGCTTCGGAGATGCAGAAAGAAGCGAGTTTAGTAAAGAGGAAACAAAGCGCCCGGAAAATGGGGACCTGGACAGCGTCACAGCCAGAGAAGAAAGGAGCCAGGAGAAGACAGGGCGGGAGGAGCATCCGCGGCCAGAAGCAGGAGCCGCTCGCAGGGCCGGGGCTGACCTCCCAAGTGTTGCTGGCTCAGGAGAGCTCAGTGTCGGGCAATAAAGCCGACTGAGGGTTCCAGCTGGCATCTCTCATGAGTAAGAATCTTCTCCATGCATGCCGTTTATTTCTCTGCATCTTTTTCTTGATGGAGACGTTAAAGAAATTGTGTTGAACTATTTCAGCTCATGGATATTTTTGGGTGTTGGTCGCATCTACCTTTAAAAAATGATAAACCACATCAGTTTCAGTGTAGAGAGAGATAAACAGGTTTAAATTTTTATGCGAAAATAGTGTTGTGTCACATACACACTTCATAGGTCATCTCAGCCTCTCCTAAGTGCTTCTGTAAGCAGGTGTGCAGACCTGGGCATCTACAACCCCAGGGAAGGAGACTCCACCAAAAAAAAAGAGAGCAAAAAGTGTTTCTATATATTTTAGAATAAAAGTCATCTGGGAAAAATAACTTGCTTGAGTCCTTTCATTCGTCGTGTGGCATCAGTGGTGACAAGGGCAGTTACACTCTTCAAGCTGGGGTCCCCACCAGGAGGACCCTGTCCAGCACCCCACAGCCCAGCCTGCCTCTGTCTGGAGCTCTGGGCGGGGTGCACTTCTCTCTGAATGCCCCACTTGCCCCTCCAGCCTCACCTGTCCCTAACACACAGCCTGACACGGCAAACCAACTCTTCATTGCCCTATTTTGGGGGTGAATTTTAGTCTTTCAGGTTTAAAAATCTTGCCAAGATTTTGACTCCTTCTCCACTTGAAACCTGCGCATCTAACGTGCTAGTTTTTAAGTTAGCTGTCTTTCCCAGCGCCGTTTCCTCTTTTGTCCCTGACCACGTGTAGTGTTTATCAGCAGCTTCCTAAGTAATCTCGTCAGCCCCACATCTGCAAGTCCAATTGATGTTTCCTGTGGCTGCCAAATGTTTAATTGAAACATACTTAGTTTTCGCAGGCGCTAAGCCAAGCATGTTACATATCTTTACTCCTGCAGTTTTTAGCACAACCACAGGGCTGGTAAGTGAGTCAGGCATCGTCAGCAGCGAGTTATCCTCCAAGCTGGGGTGGCATTGGTGCAACATTCATCTACCAGAGGGGGTGGTTAGTTTCTGCATTTTATGGCTGAACAAATAAATCAAGGAGTTCATTAAATTCTCCAAGCTCTTTCAGCTAGAGCAGGGAGGTGTTGAAATTGTCCTGACTTTGGAGCATGTACTCGGTATATTTTCTCTCCTTGTAAATTTTCGTCGTACATAGGAGAGGCTGGCGGTCAGTGCTGTGAAATTGGATGGAGCTGTGTTCAAACCCCTGCTTTGCCACTTGCTTCCTGTGTTGACTTCAGCAAGTCTTTTGCTCTTTTCCGATGAAAGTACCAATCTGATAGGAAGGATAACGTTCCAGGAGGATTTTTCTGCCTGCACGTAACATACTTGCTGGGACTTGATTTAATAAAAGTACAGATGCTGCTTGATCTCCAGTGGGGTTGTGTACTGATAAATCTGTCGTGAGTTGAAAACACCATAAAGAAAAATGCTTTAATCACTTAACTGCTTGAACACCACATCATGTATATGAATTTGTTGAATACTGCACAGAAAGTAAAAAGCCAGAGTGGTTGTATTGGTATGCTTCTATATGATCATAAAATAAATGAATTGTTAATTCAAATCATTGTAAGTTGAGGACTGTTTGTAAAAACGTGACCGTTCTCATGGTGATGATTATGGTGATGGTGAAATATGATTAAATTGTCTATGTGTGCAGGGCGTGGAGTGTTATTTTTCTGTTTCCATGTGCTGTACTGCAAAGTGCAGATCATTTACTTTTGGATAACTTATCTATTAAGAAAAAAGATATAAACACTGTATGCAGAAGAATGTGAGGGTGCAAATTATATTTCAAGGGTGAAGGGCATCGTTAATGTTCAAGGAGGCCAAACGGAACTCATCCTAGCTCAGTTTCAGCGATGTCCCCAAGACCTTGGCCACCCGAGCAGGACTTGGCAGAGGCTGTCCTGCACCTGGCCACCAGGTGGGGGAGGAGTTGTTGATTTGATGGAGGATTTTCTTAGGGCTGGAGGTGCTTTTGCTGTTAAACACAGTGGCGAGGAACCCCCCTTCCCCAGGTCAAATGAGGGGGCCTGGAGGGGTCTGCACCAAGTGCTTCCGCCTCATTGGCCTGAGAGACCGTGGATGGCTGTGACTGTGCTGCTGAGGTGAGTGGCCATGCCTGGAACTCAGCATAGCCTGAGCTGTTGGGGACCGAGGGTCCCTGTCGTGGACGAGCTGTGTGGGGTAACGCTTGTGCCCCAGGAGGACCTCAAGCAGTTGATGCTGTGCAGGGTCACCAGATGAGGACCTCGGCAGGACAGCGTCAGGACCAGCTCAGCCAGACCTCTCAGCCTTCCAGCTCACCTGCCTCCGCCCTGCAGCCACCCTGAGGGTCAGCGTCAGCAGGAAGCAGAGGCCGTCACAACCCCTTTCCTCCTAGACTTTCTGCCGGAAGCGGCCCTAAGCAAAGGGTGAAGATTTCATTTTAAATCTTCACAGACATTTGAGGTTTGTGACAATTGCACAGCACTGGATATTTTGTTTGCAGATTTTTTTGTGGCTCGCTATGACCAGAGTTCTTTTCATGATCTCAGAATGACCCAAAAAGTCAAAGGGTCCGCTGTTTCATCCAGAGATGCATGAAGAACGCGTCCCAAGGTTCGCTTCAAACCGAGTAGCAGGGTGAGAGAATGATACCGTTATATGAGCTGGCGATGGAGCTGTGTGCTGGAACACTTGCCTGACATGCAAAAATAAGTAAACTACAACAAATAAAGGAGTAAAACTGTGATAAATAAATAAATACAGTTCTAAAAAAAAGAATAAAGTTGTGGTAAGTGGTACCTTACAAGTTTTGCTTGTTCAGTGTAAATAGTTCACTAAGCATCCAGGTATAAAATTTATATTGGAAAACACGTGATTGAAAGTTGTCTTTAAGGCTTGGCGTAGACGAGGCCTGACTGCATCTCCAGATTTGTTCGGCTCGACATTTCTGCCTGGGAATAAGGTGTCCGGGGAATGGAGGTCGTCGTGGGCTCAGCCTTGGGTTCGGAGGTGATGCTGAGCTGGCTGTGCTGGGTAGACAGAGATCCGGAGCAGTGATGGTGGGGAAACTGTGCCCTTCTCCGTCTGCTGCTTCCCGGTTGAGCTGACTGACAGCTGTGCTCCGGGGCCCTGGAGAGAACCACTTTTGAAGAAATGTTCGTGTAGCATCAGGCTCTGAACTATTTATGGAAAAGTGAAGCATCTGTCTTAAAAAGGAGCAAAGAAGGGGCAGCCACGGGACTGTACTCTCCGTGCTTTTTGATGACTTTGTGTTAGTGGGAGACAGCTGGACGCCGAGGGTCGCTGCGGGGTGGTGAGCACCGCCAGCTAGCACCTGGGACGGGACCCGCCTTTGTCCTTGAGGCAGGAAGCTCAGGTTGACTGAAACAAGGTCACCTGTCCCCACGGGGGGCACTGATGTTCCTAAGGAGACCAGCACCGAGCCAGGCTGGGCAGGGGCCACAGGGCGAGAGGTTGTATAGAGGTGGAGCAGCTCCCAGAACAAAGCCTGGGCTCCAAATCAGAGCATGGAAAAGAGGCGGAGGGCAGCGTCAGTGTCTCTATTCTGTCCTTCCTTGTTCCTGTGTTGGTATTGGTACAGGGCTTTTGCATTTAGAGCGCTCTCTCCATGACTTTTTCTCTTGTAAATTCTTAGGGCACCTGCCCACCTGCTATAGACCCCACGGGAGCAAGTTAACCAGCTGAAGTTGTTTTCCAAGGTCACATAGATGGGATCAGAACGGACCAAGGTTGTCCTAGAGTTCCCAAAGTCAGAGGGCTTTTTCCAGGGTGCCGGGGTCTTTAGTGCTGTGATTAATAGTTGCAAAACTATCACCTGGTTTTGGCAAGATTTGCGTTCAATGGAACGGAATGGAAAGCGATGGCACCGAGGTGTGAGCCGGGACTGCACACATGGTGCGCAGGAGCCGCTGCCCCTCAGACCCATCGGCCAACACGTGGGGCTTCTGGTTTGCTGTGTCACGTGGCTCAGTCTTGACCTCATGACTGGATGGTCAGCTCTGTGACCCTTACGTCGTCCAAGTGGAACGGGCTGAGTAGTGTCCCTCCCCTGGGGTTTCAGTGTTGAGCTTCACACCCCGACACATCAGCATGCGCTCTTTGCTGGAGGCAGGGTCTTCACAGAGGTCCTCGGGGTGCGGCTTTGCCCAGGGTGAGTGTGGCGCCGTGTGCACGTGAGGGCGGTCTCGTGGGGGTGAGAGACCACAGTCCAGGACGGAGGCTCCTGCCCGGCCCTCAGCAGGAAGCAGCCCCGCCCCGCACCTTGATCTTGGGCCTCTTGTCCGCAGAACCGTAAGACAGCGCATCTCTGTTGTTTAAGAGTCCCGGTCACGATGCTTTGCTATGGCAGCCCCGGAGACTGAGACAGTGTGGTTTTGTTTAAACACAGGCGCTATAACCCCGCGGTAATTCCTGACCCCACCTGCTGGGGGTTGGTGCAAAGCCTTTCCAAGTTCCAAGCTAACAGTGCCTGCTCAGCAGCCGCGAGGCTCTGCCGGCCACCCCTTTGCCCCCTTCCTGTTTTGGCAGGGCGTCCCTGGCTGGCACTGTCTGTGCCACTGGGAGCCTTCTGGAGTTTGTCACCCAAGGTCCTGTCCAGGGCCGTCCTTCCTCCCACAAGGCCTCTGTGTGAGCCAGGGTTGCTTTCATAAACTTCTGCTTTGTGGGCTTTTAAACTTCTGACCGAAACTGAAATTCTACCTTCAGAAGTGCACTGCTAAATAGGAAGGCACCGTGTGGCTTCTCCACAGCCCCGGCCTTCGTGAGCAGATGCCGCTGCCACCCACGGAGTCGCACCTGGCGTGGCACCCGGAGCCCGGGAGCCGTGAGTGTCCCCTGGGCGGCTCTTGACGTTCAGTGTTGCCACCGCTCCAGCCTGTGGTAGTGTATTGTATGCAGTGCAGACTCTATGAGTGTGTTGAAATTTGAACTGGAACCGTGTCCTGGGCTCCACGTGCATGTCAGGGCCAAACGAGTCGTGGGCCGGAGGCAGCTGAAATGTTCTTCTTGTCTTTGGATTCAGAATCTGGGTGACTGAGAATACGTTTTGTCCTGGACTGGATTTCCAAGACTTTGTGGATTCTGTTCCTAAGAATTATTTTTAATGGTTTAGACCAGGCTGTGGTTTAGCCACATCACACTGACTTAAATAAATAGGCCTTTTCCCATGATCTCTAAAAGATATATTTCTGTGAGTTACATACATAAGATTATTTTCTAGAATTCATTCTAAGTTTCAACCGCTTTGTCTATTTTTAAGTTCTGCTCTCTATGACTGATTTTGTTTTAAATCTGACTGCCAGCACCCTGACAAATAGGTCTGCTGGGTGGTGTCATATCTCTTGTTGCTGTTTGACTTTGTAGGTCGAATGCACCATTGCCGTTTACTAATTGAATGCTCCATCCCCAAATGTGTTGCGTGCATTTTTCTCTAGAAGACTAAGATGATGGAACAGTGATGCTGCTTGCAAACCCTTGTGCCCAGAAGTGCAAACGGGCAGAAAAGCTAGCAGGGGCAGCATTTCTGTTTTCCCTGACGTAAGCTTGCACGGTGACACAGCCTCCCTTGTCGTAGGGTACACCTGCACTGGCCTGTCGGGGGCAGCCAGGGAGAGTCATGTGTTGCTCTGGGAGAGATACTGAACTCAAAGTTATCTCTTGCTCCTGGAGCAATACCAGGTTAATGATCTCTAAATTCTACCAAACCAGCGAACTGAGTTCAGCAGAAATTTCATGATGATTGCTCCTGGGGAGTACGCAGTCTTTTCCTTTGAGGGACTTTTGTGTAGTGCTGTCAGGATGGTGGCTCAGGGGTTCACCCTGAGATTCTTTTATGTCTTCTGGCAGCGCTCTTTGTCCCTTCCTGCCTTTGCATATGGAAGGCTCTTTGTGAACTCTCACCACTGTGACAGGAGGCAGAAATCACACGCATTTGACGGGAGGCCGAGGGGCTCTGAGGTCCTCTAGCCTACAGCTGAGGGACACCCTGGTGTTAACTGGAGGCTCTGCAACTTCCTGTGGTACGGCTGGAGTCAAGGGATCCTGGGAACTTGAGAACTGTGGCCAGGTCTGCGCGTGGTTGATGGGCTGACTGCATTGGGCTGAAACTGCCAAACTCTGGGCGAGGCGGTGGAGTCACGGTCAGTCTGATGCAGACAGACAACCATGAAATCCTGATTTTTAGATTCCAAAGAGATCTTTGAGTTCATTTAAATTCTATTACATTTTTGTCAATAAGAGAGAGGTTCCGAGATTTGCTTCAGTTTTCATGGGTAATTATTGGAAATGTTAGGACTAAAACTCAAGTTTCTTGGTATATGAGTCTTTGTTTTTTGCTTTAGATGTTCCCTTGTTCATTTTCCCCAGTCTTCAGTTACGCACTGTGCTGATGAGCTGATTCTTTCTTTAAATTCCAGGCTTTTATATTTACGTATTTCCCCGGTGTCAGGTCTCCCCCCAGCTAAGCTCTCGATGTCTGGTGATCACCTTGAACAGCTCCTGAAACAGCTGGTGGTGGGCTCCAGCACAGCTGTGATCATTCCCTCCCACCTGTTCTCTTTGGCACTGTTGGTGCCATATCCTTGGCTGGTGCCTGGTGAGGTCGGTAGGCCCTTTGTGGTGATGGGAGATAAATTAGTGTGGTTGTTATGAACCAGTGAGATGAGTCCAACATTCCCTGGGTTCAGATCTCCATAGACTCTGGTTTTCTGGAGTTAAAATATAATAATGAGTACAAGGTTCTAAGGGAGGTTGTTTCCTTGGCTGCAGAGCATTTTGAACCTGTCATATTGTGGGACTTAGATTTGCTGTTCATAAACATTGTGCTTTTGTCTGGCACCCTGATAGAAAATCCACGGGGTGGGGATTTTCCCATCCATCTGTTCATCCATTCATTTTCCACTTATTTGTGTTTTTCTATTAGCACTGCACCCGAACCTAACTGTGGCACCCCTCCATCAGCTGCTTTGGTTTTAGAGACTGGTGGGGATAAGATACTGGGGACAGTGTTGTAAGAATCATGACTGTTAGAGAATAACAGATTTAAGACCTTCCCCAAGAAGGGTCATGGATGAGGAAACTGAGAACCCGACTGGAATCTACACATAACTTTGCAGCTCTTTGGGGTCATCATTGGGACTGGAACTTGTGATTCTTGAGACCCTATTCCGTGTTTTTTTCCATTATGCCACTATGACTAATTGTTTCTCCACCAGATGTGGAACATGGGGAAAATATAGCTCCTGTCACTAGGCTGTGACTCAGCCTGAGTAAACCTCAGGTCCTCTGCACACCCTGTTGATCACGGCGAGACGGGGACAATGCACTGGGCCACTGATGGGAGGATGGCACAGAAGCTGTTGGTGAAATTTAGGGCTTTTCAAAAGAAACATTGGGGTTTATACATTCAGAGTAAAGTCTTCAGAGCAGCTTAATAACTCATCTGTTTCGCATTGAGAGGAAGACTCAGCTCTGATGTATTTAGTAAATTCATTAAGCTTAAATTCAGAGTGCCAGGTTGTGTGCCAGGTATTGGGGATACACAGATGACTAAAGGATGATTTTATAGGAACATAGAGCATGCGGGAGAAGGAATAATTTCAGTGTAGTCTCCTGACTGTGACACTTTGACAGGGCTCACGAGGGCAGGTGGAATCCGGTTCCCTCCTTTGCTTTCCTTCATTGACTTAGCTGACTAGGAAGACCGCTGTGCAGGGGCTCCAGCCACCCTGGCTTTAATCACAGTGCGGCCTCTGCCTGGTTGTGTGGCCCGGAGTAGATTGCCTGGCACCTTCCTGTGGATGGTGTGCAAAGGAAGAATCACGAGGACCACTGAAAGGGACCTCAGGAGAATTAAATGGAAGTTTGTGAAAGTGTTTTGAAAGTAATACCTGTCCTATAAATGAGCTTAGTTTGTTTTCATTTTGCAAGTGGGTTACTTTCTTTTTGTACCAGAAGCTCCTTCTCTTACTGTTACATTACAGTTTGTATCTGGATGTCCCCCCAAAGCCTCATACAGTCTTGGGGGGGCAGGCCTTTCGAAGGAGGCTGAGCCTAGCATTTGTGATTGGTTCATTGTCTAGTGCTGGGATTGGTGGTGTGAGTGCTGCACCTGCCCAGGGTGGAGCCGGCATGCAGTATAAGGGAGGGAAGGCAGCCTGCTTATCCCCTTTTTGCCCTTTTCACTCTTGTGGCTTGTGGCTGCCAAGAAAGGTTGCCCCTTAGCCACGCCACCCTGCTTTGGAGCCAACTGAGTATGGACTGAAACCTCCAAAAACTGTAAGCTAAATAAACCTTTTCTTCTCTAATTTTGAGGGTTGAGTATTTTGTCTCAGCAATGAGAGAAAAGTAACCAAGACACTTACTAAGCTGCACGTACAAGTATTATCGAATACTTATTAAGTGTCCTCTCTGTACTTCTAGATCCTGGATACAGCAGTGAATACAACAGAAAGGCCCCCTACATGTGGAGCTGCCATTCTAGAAGGGAGGACAAAATAAAATAATGACAAAGAGTATTAGATGGCATTCTAAGGAAGTACAAAGCAGCTAATGACACAGGGTGATGTCATGGGAATGATGGGGTAGACTGTGGCTCGGGTCAGGAAGGGCCTCTCTGAAGCCCGATGTTTGAGCTGATTGATGAGAAGGAGCCATCCTTGCAAAGCTCAGAGATCAGAGCCTCTGAGTAGCGGGGAGGGTGGTCGCAGCGTGCGCTCTAAGTGAGAGCAGACGGGCGGATTTCAGGGGCAGAAAGAGGGCCGTGTGGCTGGAGCACGGTGGCTGCACTAATGAAACGGCACACGGTGTGGTCAGAGGCAAGGGCAGCGATCTGGCCGCAGAGACGCTCTGTGAGTCAATGTGAGGAGGTTGGGTTTTATCCAAGTGCCGTGGAGATCAGTGAAGGATTTCAAGCAAGAGAGTAGTAAAGTCTGACCTTTCAGAAGACCGTCTGGGTTACTCGGGGAGAAGAGATTCTAGGTCAGTCTGTTAGCTGTGCAGGGACAGGGAGCAGGGACTTAAGCTGGACTAATAGCAGGACAGTGGAAGCAGAATGTATCTAGGATATTAGGGATGATATCAGCAGAAACCCCTCGTGGCCAGACAGGCTTCTGCAGAAAACAGAAGAACCAGAGCTGGTTCTCTCATTTTCAGGCCACATGGTTCAGCAGACTGAAGCGGGAGCAATCGTGGGGCGGGAGGAGCAACAGGAGAGCAGCTGGGAATCACTCTGGCTGGCTTGGATTTTGACGTTTGCCCGTGCGCCCGTTAGCTGTTCTGCAGGAAGTTGGGTCTGTGAGTCTGGAGTGGGAATTCTCGGCCAGCTGGTAGACACGGTGGGGCTGGAGGAGCTCTCCTGGGGGAGCGTGTGAGGAGAGGGGATCTAGCATGAAAGCTGAACAGAGGGAGGAGTCGCCAAAGCCAGCGAAGGAGTAGTCAGGGGAGAAGCCACAAGAATGAGGTGGCCGGGAGGCTGTGAAAATACAGGGCAGGATGGGGGAAGAGGAGGGAGTTGGAATCACGGAAGAACAGCAAGGTGGCCATTGGGCTTGGCAAGGAGCGGGGTGGAGATAGAACTGGAATGGAGTGGGTGGGGAGGCAAAGGCAGAGGAGAAGGCAGCTGATTTGGTCATAGGTGTTTTCCTGAAGGCATCTCGTGCGGAGGGGTCATGCAGTGGGGGGGCAGCGAAGAGAGGAGCGGTTAGCACAATGTGAAGTCATCCTCGTAAGTTTGGATATGACCCAGTACACGTTGTGGAGACGACACTGATGACACAGGGGAGGGGATCACTGCAGAAGAGAAATCTTTGAGCAGGGAGAGCGTGGGACTTGGAGCCCAAAATCAGAGGCTTAGACTTTGACAGGAGCAGGGGCACGCATCTAGAATAGTTTGCTATTCTAGGGAACGCAGAGGCGATATACCTAGTGGCAGGGGAGTGGTGGATCTGCCAATGAAAAGATGGATCTGTTGGCTTCTGTTTTTAATACAGTTGATGGCAGTGGTAAGTAAACACAGGACGTTGCCACCCCAGGAACTGAGAGAATCCATTTAGTAGAGCCAAGCAGGAAGGGAGCCCTTTAGCATTGATGTTGTTTGTCACGAGTCTGAAGTGTGACCGGCGTTTGGTGTTTTTATGTTTTTGTGCTTCTGGACCGTGGGCGTTGTCTGGGTAGCAGGTAGTTTGGTCACTGCTGGACTTTAGCACAAGAGGACAGTGAAAGGGAAGAGGAGTTAGAGGTATTACGAGAGGTGATGATAAAAATAGATCAAGGATTCTACCAGGATAGAGATGACTGATGACCTGGGGTGACGGAGGAAAAGCCAGTGGGGGCATTGCTTCAGAGTGGAACCCTGAATTGGGAGAGACGGAGGAGCAGGTATATGAGTGCAGAAATCCAAACCCCACAGGACAGGGGGCAGCTTCCAACACGACACCAGGAAAATCTTAGGAATGACGCTCTGCAGGTTTGAGAGTGTTTCGAGGATTTTGCCACAATGTAAAAAGTGTCACTAATTCTCAAGTTACAGACCTTTGACTCCGGTTGGCATTGGAAGACCCTGGAAGCCGGCCAGTCAGGACCAACTTAGCAGCTGCTGGGAAGGACAGCACATTTGCTTCCTCTGAAGCCTGGGAGATTTGCTGGCGAGGTGTTAGACTCCCATAGTCCTAGCAGGTGCAGCCCGCGGAAAGGGCATGGGTGGTGCTGTGTTTGGGTGGATGAGTGTTGATAGGGGGATGCGGCGAGTGAGGCTTCTTCTAACTGTGACAGTTCCCAGAATGGGACACAGACTCAGCCTGCAAGTCCAGCACTGTGACATTCTCTGGGCTTGCCACCATGATAAAAAGATCGGGCATCACCAGCATGGACACGAGCTGTTGCTGCCTCCTAAGAAAGCCCTTTATTTTGTAGATTCAAACAGACTTTCCTTGGGCGCCGAATAATAACACCAAGGAAAAACCCAACCATCATGCATTTCTGAAGTGGTGATCTTAGGGGAACGTGAGCCCAAAACACATCCATGTGGCGTGATTGCAGAAGGCCTGCGTGCTTAGAAAGGTGTGTGCTCAAGTCAGACAGCGTGGTCAGTAGCAGCCTGAGATGCCTGGGTTCACAGTCGGTGCTCAATGAGACGATGAGACGGGGTGTGGGGGAGGGGGCAGATGCTGTCTTTTACGTTTCCCTTCCCCCACTCCGAGGCCCTGTTAAGTTCTGCGTTTCTTCCCTGTGCAGTTTCCTCAGGTTTAGAGCCATGGTTATCTTATCTCCCTTGCAGAGCAGGAGTTTTCCAGAATGTTTGGGTTATTTCCTGGAGAGCTTTTCAGCTTGAGAACTTTTTCACTGACAAGAGATAGGAGTAAAACTTTAGGGAAGTGATTCAAGCTCCGAAAATAAATCACGGTGGCGCGCGTCACCGAGGACTTGGTAATCAAGTCACATCTTGCTGAAATGAGCTGTGCGGTATAAATGTCTTCTGTGAGGACATTTAACAAATTACGGCACCTTGAAGATCTGAAGGTTTGCGCTCACTGAATCTCTTTCATCCGAGGAGATGAATTTTTAACGATAGAGCCTTCCTTTCCCTGGAAGTCTTTTTTCCTTTTAGGTGCTGGGGATTGAACCAGGGCTTGGTGCCTGCTAGGCAATCACTCTGCTGCTGGCTACGTCCCCAGCCCCTGCAAGTCTGTTTAATAGTCTCTCTGTATCCAAGTATGTGTGCAAAGTGAAGACATTTAAGGATCTGTTGTTTAATTAGCATTATCATGTTTCTTTATTTTTTTAAATTTTTGCTTGTAGGAGCCCAGTCCTGATGCACTTTCCACAGCTCAGGGAAGGGCACCACGTGCGGGGACCAACTCTAATTACTGTGTTTCTTAACCCGTATCTACGAAAAGCTTCCTTGCGCATTACCAGCTGTCCAAAATACAGCATTTGGGTGGGTGTCATCCTGGTGGCTGGCGGCTATTTAGAGCTCAAAATTGGTCACCAAGGGGGAGAGCTGCAGGCTGTTAAAAAGCCCCACGGCAAGAAGATCTGCTTGTTCATTCACTTTACTTTATTTGGTTTGAAAATATTTTCAGTTTCCTTCCCAATACGTATTTTAAATGTGTCCTCAGCCTACTGGATGAAACGGTTGACCACAGGTATTTTACTTGCCACCTCATTGTTTATTTGTGCCTTTACTTGTTAGGTTTAGGGCTGCTGGCAGGGGCACACTGCGGCCACCTGCGTTAGGTGTCGGGGGCGGTGTCTCACCCAGCACAGCGCTCCACATTGCCCACCCCTGGAAGAGCTGCTGGACAGTGGCAGCCGCCAGGGACTGAGCAAATGAAGAGAAAGCAGCCGCGTCGCCGTGGAAGGGCGCGCAACACACACGGCTTTCACCACTCAGATGGTCCCTCCACCTGTGCGCCCCCAGCCAGCCCTCGAGGCAGTGTTTTAATTTTTCTGGAGAATTTTGTTTGACGTTGGAAGAAGAAAGAACTTGGTGGAGAAAGTGGAACTTTTTCTCTCGGATTACAGATGGAAGCTCTTTAAAAGTTTGTGTTTCTTTTAAAACATCTGCAAAGGTGTATTCACATCTGTGTGCACAGAACGTTAGTGAACGGCGTGTTGTAGTCTGGCTGGGGTGTTTCGAATCTTTAGCAAGAGGAGCACCTACCTGATCCATATGTGAGAAGAGAGTTTTTAAAGAACATTTTTAAAAAAATTTGCTGTAAGAGGGTTTTATTTCGGTAAAGGTCCTAGTAATACAAATTGTTCTCTTTTCTCCATCAAAAGAAGGATGTGTAATAATACATGCACACGTGTGTGTACCCACAAATACACTTTTAAACAAAATATGCATTGTACTACATATATTCTTTAAATTGCTTTTATTTTCATCTTATAGCTCTTGGACATCTCTCTGTCTTAATATCGAGGACCCAGTGAAGAGTCCCGATTGTCTGTGTTAAGTGTATGGCGAGAGAAATAAAAAACAGATGAGTTTAGTGATACATGAATGGCTGGGAAGCCAGTGTCTCCCGATGGGTCCCCTTCCTCGACCCTCTGAAACAGCCACTATTCTTTAGGTGTGAACCGAGGTAGGTGGGGCTAGTAAAAGTTCAGTGGAAGACTCAGACTCAAGCTGGTGTAGATGATTGTGTGCTATGAAGGCTCTTGTCCTGGAGTATAATCCTGGGGTGACTCAAGAGGATGTGGATGATTATGCTAAGAACAGACAATGGCAAATCTCAAATAGGAGGTATTGATAATCCCAAGCCTTCATTTTATCATCCCTTAGGGAAGCATGCAAAATTAGCCATTGTGAATTTGGGGTCCTCAGCATCTTAACGTTCATCGTTTTTAAC